>LPNX010833087.1:30912-66705 GCA_001517045.1 Pseudotsuga menziesii | reverse complement strand
CATTCAGAATCTCAACCTTCCACCTCAAGTGATAGATTGGTTATTGTTCACAGCACCCCTCAAGTACAAACTGGTGTTGAACAACCAATTGTTGAAGTTCAACAAGCTACTGACAACATTCTAGTAGTTCAGGTAGTTCAAGAGTTTCCAAGAACTCTTCAACAACGAGTTGAACCACATACTTCTCAAGAAGATAGTGATACAACATTAAGAAGATCTACTAGACCAAGGAGATCAACAATTCCTGATGATTATGTTGTGTATCTACAAGAATCTGACTTTAACGCTGGAGCCGAAAATGATCCTGAGTCCTTTTCACAAGCCATGAATTGCAAAGAATCAAAATTATGGTACGATGCCATGAAGGAAGAGATGAATTCTATAAAGAGTAATGAAGTCTGGGATCTTGTTGAGTTTCCTAATGGTGCAAAATCCATTGGATGTAAATGGGTCTTTAAGACAAAGAAAGACTCATTAGGCAACATTTAGAGATACAAGGCTAGACTTGTTGCTAAAGGATTCACTCAGAAAGAAGGAATCGACTACATGGAGACTTTCTCTCCTGTATCTAAGAAAGATTCCTTGCGTGTTATTATGGCATTAGTAGCCCATTTCGACTTGGAGTTGCATCAAATGGATGTGAAAACAACTTTTCTAAATGGAGATCTAGAGGAGGAGGTTTACATGAAACAACCTGAAGGATTCCCCTCCAGTGATGGTGAGCAATTGGTTTGCAAGCTCAATAAATCCTTATACGGTTTAAAACAAGCATCCCGCCAATGGTATTTGAAATTCCATCATATAATTTCTTCTTTTGGTTTTGAAGAAAACATTATGGATCAATGTATATATCTGAAAGTTAGTGGGAGTAAAATTTGTTTTCTTGTTTTGTATGTGGATGACATTTTGCTAGCAACCAATGATAAGGGTATGCTGCATGAAGTGAAACAATTCGTCTCTAAAAATTTCGATATGAAAGATATGGGTGAGGCATCTTATGTCATTGGCATTAAGATCCATAGAGACATATTTCGAGGCCTCTTAGGTCTGTGTCAGGAAACCTATATTAATAAAATTTTAGAGAGATTTCGGATGAAGGATTGTTCACCAAGTATAGCTCCCATTGTGAAGGGTGATAGGTTCAATTTGAACCAATGCCCGAAGAACGACCTTGAAAGGGAACAAATGAAGAACATTCCATATGCTTCTGTTGTCGGAAGCCTAATGTATGCTCAGGTCTGCACAAGACCTGACGTTGCATTTGTTGTGGGAATGCTGGGACGATATTAGAGTAATCCAGGTATAGACCACTGGAGAGCTGCAAAGAAAGTAATGAGGTATCTTCAAGGAACTAAAGACTACATGCTTATGTATAGATGGACGGACAATTTGGAAGTAATTGGCTACTCAGATTTTGACTTTGCTGGATGTATTGATTCATGCAAATCAACATCAGGATACATTTTTATGATGGCCGGTGGAGCTGTATCATGGAGGAGTGCCAAGCAGACCTTGATTGCCACTTCCACTATGGAAGCAGAGTTCGTCTCCTATTTTGAGGCTACTTTACATGGTGTATGGCTTAAGAGTTTCATTTCTGGGCTTAGAATTATGGATTCTATTTTCTAAGCCATTGAGAATGTATTGCGACAATTCAGCTGCTGTTTTTATGGCTAAAAACAACAAAAGTGGGAGTCGAAATAAACACATCGACATTAAGTATTTAGCCATCAGGGAACGTGTTAAAGCAAAGAAAGTGGTCATTGATCACGTCAGCACTGATTTGATGATCGCTGATCCTTTGACTAAGGGCATGCCACCGTTTAAATTCAAGGATCATGTACTGAATATGGGACTTGGTTCCATTATGTAGTTTCTCATTGTATGGACAATGTTATTTTTAATGAAAGTCTTAATTATTGTGATGTTTTTTCTCATACATATGTACACCTCAAGTTTATTTGAGAAAATTCATCTCTGAGGACCAAGAATAAACATAAGGTTTATTCATTAAGAAATTGTTGCCACATAAATTAAAATAGCAATAAATACATAGTAATACATGGAAGGTAATACTTGTCATAAGAGGACTTATCGCCATGATTCTTGTATCTATTACTTAATATATTTTGTCAATAGGTTTTAAGATGAGACATTAAGTTTGGAAGTATGGACCAAGTGGGAGAATGTAAGCTCCCGCGTCCGTTCAGTAAGGCCGACGGTTCATCTTCATTTAGCGGCTCCTCAAGATCTCCAACGGTTCACTTGGTATGGCAAACATTTTCTTGTTGGGAGCTTTTGGAGTGGTCCATCACCTAGATCTGTGGAACATACGACACATAGCCTTGAGAATCTTAATGGGAGCTTGGCTATTTAAAACCCCTGTTGGTCCCCAAGCTCACTATCTCAATCCCCTTCAGTTTTACACCATCAAGAAGGAGAAAGCAGAGCTTGGAAGTGCCATACAGGAAGCTAAACCTTGTGGAATAGGAAATCTTCTACAGCAAGGTTCAGTAGCATCAATGGCTAGAGGTATGATCATTGGGCATTCCTATTTTGATTCTGTTTTATAGTTTTATTCCGCATTTGTTCAGAATCGGATTTACAGCTAACATAGAGTTCGTTTTTCAAGATGTTATAAATCTCCACTGATCTTGATCTGCATCTTGCGATAGCTATGGCACATGACCAAATTAAAATAAACGTGTCTAGGATTGTTTCAGTGGTTAAGCTGGTCATCCCTACCCTACTGTGAGGCATCGGATGTTCCTCTCCAATCTCGACCTCCGTTGGATTGCATGTGTTTCTCCTACCTAAGATAACACCCAAAATTCAAAGCCAAAGTCACCTTGGTCACCATAAGCTTCATTAAATAATAATGAAGAATCAAATAGTATTTTCATAATAACCAATAACTATACTCAATGCTATGCTACTTTGACAAGTGAATTACTATAGGTTTTGTCATTTAAAAAAAATACTTTAAAAAGATGGCCTTTCCAAGCCTCATTAAAGAAAAGAGCATACCTTCTTTGCTTAGCTTGCCATCCTTGGAAATAACAAATCAATTGCCCAACTTGGCCTTTACAGGACACATTTGGACTGAACAACTTGGCCTTTACAAGACACATTTGGACTGAAGGGGACCCCATGAGTTGCGAGGCCCAAAGAAGTTCAGACATAGAGTAATCGAAGGAGGAAGAGAGGGACCAGCCCTCAACTGTTAAGAACTCATTTAATTGAGTTCTATTGAAGGAGGAAGAGAGGGACCAACCCTTAACTGTTAAGAACTCCTTTAATTGAGTTTTTGCACTAGGAGCTACCTTTTCCGCAGAAGCACGCTTGTCTTCAAAGATTTCTCTTGCCATAGGAAATACTTTGGAGTTGCTACCCAAATATTTGCCAACGTGCTCTTCCCAGAGAGAGAGCGCCAGGGAAACTAGCCAGCCACCCTTGGAAAAAAAAACCTTCAATTTGAGCTGGCAATATGAAATCAAAGAAAATTTCTTGAAGGAATAAACCCCAGACTTTAAGAGTGAAGGGGCAGTCTATAAAAGATGCTTGATGGTCTCTTCATTATACTTGTAGAGAGCACACCTGCTAGGACCTTCAAAACCTCTTCGAATAAGGTTATCAAAAGTAAAGATTTTTTGATAAACGACGAGCCAATGGAAGGAGCTCATTGTAAGAGAGAAGTTGGTTTCCATGCCTTTCTCTATATACTAGAAGGAGGAGGAGACGAGAGACCTTTAAACACTAAAGCTTCCTTTCTCCCCCTAGCCCCTTACATCTCTGTCTCTACGATGCAAAGGAGCTTTTCCATTCAACTTAGAAAGGAGTTCGAGGTACAAAAACTTCTAATCTCCTTACTAAGGATACTGAAATTACTCTTGCTGGGGCTAGCAGAGAGGAGCAAATAAATATAGGATGAGACGAGAGAACTTATTTAACCAGCACATGATCTTTCCTGTCAGGTTTAGCCATTTAAATCTCTAGGAGGAGATTAACCTCTTTATCTTTTGGATAGTACCTTCCCAATCGCTAGTATTGTGTTTCTTAAGGGAAATAGCAACTCCGAGATGCCTAAATGATGTCCAACTGTTCAAACCTTCGAAACCTAGAATCCTTGCGACCTCATTTGTGTGAGCAGGTGAACAGTTCCAGTTGTAGATACAACATTTGTCGTTGTTAGTTTCTCCACCCAAAGCTGGAAGGGAGTGCAAAACTTCATTGACATAATTGGCATTCCGCTGAGAGGCACAACCGAGGAGGATGGTACCATCAACGAACTGAGCATGGTTAGCAGCCTTAACTCCAAAAACAATGAAAATCCCAAGGAGGCATCCTTCAAGACTTCAACCATTTTCTAATTCAAGGTTCTGCTGAAATCTTCAGCCATAATGATGTAGAGTAACAAAGATCGAGGGAAAATGAGTAAACTACTAACCGACCATTTGCACCGATCGGACGACCTGGCTCGCGTGAGCGGTCACATCCAACGTTGCCGATTGTAGGATCGGTGCAAATGGTCGGGAAAATAGGTCAATCTGAGGGAAACAGTGGTATAGCTCCTTAGTTTCCTTGAAGAAGAAGGGGCTAGGTCTTTAGTGATGGTTTTAAAATTGGACATTTAGTCTAAGTCTTTTATCATACTAGTACTGTGATTTGATATGTGATTTAATCTTTATCATTCAATCCACCTCCTGATTTAACGGTCTCCACGCTAGAATTACTTTCCGCTAAAGAAGGATCCGGGCTCAGTTACCTCACCAGTTTTTGAGCCCAGGAGAGCCCCTCTTCGCTCCTAGGCTCCCGAGTCCCCACATGGGTAGAAGAAACCCGACCCTAGGCTCGACGTTGGCTGACGTAATAGGGGCTAGAATCCCTTGTTTACGCACATGAGATAGAAGTGTAGTTGAGCGCGCTGCGCAGGACGATAAAAAAAAATTGATATTTTAACGATGATCCGAAAGCATGGTAAAATTAATGGTAAGAGAACAAATAGGATCTAATCAAAGTATAATCCAACAATCAAATCATATGTACTACTGAGAAATCCTTTGATGGGCTAAGGCTGGGATTAGCACATTTTCACCTTATGTGCGGAGGACATCCATGTGCTCAGCCTATCATCAAAATTATTGTAAAGCCTCTATGATTGCATTACGACTATTAACGATAGTTCACTGTAACATTTAGGTGTGAAAAAATTTCATGGACACACAAGAATGACGTTTGAATTGATCAAAATCAGCAGCTACCACACACGGATGGATGACTGAATTGTCCAGTTTCACAACCATTACCCCACAAGGATGAATAACCAACTCGTCTTGTTTCTCACCCAGCTACCCGACGCGAATGAATGATCTACTCGAACTTTTCTTGATGGAAGTCTTTCAGCGAAAAGTATGCTCAGAGCGGGCTCCAGCGTCATGATGACAGCTTCACTCAAAAAAGTATGCTAAGAGCGGGCTCCAGCATTATGATGAGAGCTTCCCTCCCAAAAAAATGTAAGTTAGAGCTGGAGTGAACCAAAGGTTAGACGATTTGTATCATTTTTTCATTAAAAATTGTTGAAATTGTAATTTCAGTTTTTTGAAATTGCATAATGTGCTTAAGAATTATTGAGCATGAATCTATTTTTATAATCAAAATTGCAATTTCAACCACCAAAATAACAATTTCAACTAAAAAAATCCTCCAAATTTCAGCAAATTTAGCTAACACAAATACAAATATTTTGAAATTTAGCTAACACAAATACAAATAAAATAGAATAGAGTTAAGCTTGCTCAACTGCAGCCTTGCATCTCTACCCAAACAAAGGTCTTCTTCCAGACAACAATATCCAATATAATTCTTTAAAGTTATATAAACTTGTAAATTTGATTTGACGTATCCATTACTGTACTTTAATGGAAGAGCTACAGCAGCGCCTCTTGATTTTTAAAGTAGAGCTACAGCAGCGCCTCTTACAAGAGAATAGAGTTCGGTTTGCGACATGTTACAAGTCTCCACTGAGCTTCTGCATCCTGCGATAACAGCTATGGCACAAGACCAAATGAAAATAAACGTGTCCCGGATTGTTTCAGTGGTTAAACCGGTGATCCCTACTGTGAGGCATCGGATGTTCCTCTCCAATCTCGACCTTCGTTGGATTTCCTTCAAAAACACCCAGAATCTTCTCTTCTATAAAACAAAGAATCGGGATCAGGAGTTTTGTACGACAGTGGAGACGCTGAAAAGGAGCCTGTCTTCAGTTCTAGTGGACTTCTATCCATTTGCAGGTCGGTTGGACATGCAGGGAGGAGAATCGGGTCGGCCTGAAGTTGACTGCAACGATGAGGGAGTGGGATTCATTGAAGCATCGATTGATATCACTTTTGAGGACGTGGAAAAAGATGAATTTCAACACAAAAGCTTCTTCAATCAGCTTGTCCGGACGCATGATCAAAACAGCTACGACACTCCGCTCCTCTCCATACAGGTATATCTCAAACTCATCACATGTTTTTCTAATTTTTATAAAAATTATTTACACCTTAAACTGTTTTGTTAGCTAATTTGCTAAAACTCATCCTCTTCCTCCTATCCGCTCCTCTCCATCCAGGTATATCTCATCCTCTTCCTCCTACCTATGGTAACAACCAAAACTCGGAGCCAAAGTCACCTTAGTCACAGTCAGGTAGATTAAATAGCAATGATGAATAAACTAGCATTTTCATAGCAACCAATGACTATCTAGCAATGATGAATAAACTAGCATTTTCATAGCAACCAATGACTATCCTCAATGCTCTGCTGGTTTGACAACTGAATTACTATAAGTTTTAGTATCTTTAAAAAATAACAATAGCTCAAAAAAATAAAGAATTTCTTATTTTAAACTTTTTACATCGTCAATAAAAATTGATTCTTTTTCTTATACGATAAATCTAAATTTAAATTAGATCTATTTGTGATACGTTTTTTTAGTGTGGAAGGTCTAATTACTATCAAGGCAAATGTTTTCCCTTATTTTAGGCCGGTTTTTACTTATAGGAAAGACGGAAGGAAATATTTTAACGTCCTGGAGGCTAAGAATAGCCTATGGGATAGACCAATTCGCCCGCTGTTTTTTGCAATTCAATCCTTTGTCTATTCAACTTGATGATGAGCGCCCCCAGTTTTTCCACAGTCCCCTGGATAAATAAATCATCCCAAGATTTATCGGCCAAGACATTTGCTTGTCCCTATTGTCCTTAAAGGCTTCACACTCTAAAATGAAGTGTTTTTCTGTCTCCACTTTACCAGTGGTGCAAAAAATACACTCTTTCTGCTCAAGCTTCTTTTGGCCTTTTCCAGCGCCCAGTCTAGCCATGCTGGTTTTTATTTATTTTTGGCCATGATTTCATTTCTAGACTTAAAATTGCCTTATTTCTAGTCATGCTGATTTTTACTTATTTCTGGCCATGATTTCATTTCTACACTTAAAATTGCCCAACAAATAACAATACTAAAAAAAATTTGCCCGAAATTAAATTCACGAGATTTCAGCTGCAAAAGTCAAAATCTTCCCTAGTTAGACAGCTCCGAATTAAATTCACCAGATTCCTCAGCCAAAAAGCCAAAAATCTTCCCTAAATAGACAGCTCCGTGGAATTATATACAAATTTAAAATAGATCTATTTGTGGCATGTTTTTGCAGATCACAGCTTTCCTGGAAGGTGGAATTTGCATTGGGACGAATCTTCATCACGCTCTTGCAGACGCTACTTCCTTTTGGTATTTCATGACATGCTGGGCGGAGCTGAGCAGAGGACTTCCTATTTCCAAGAAGCCCGTGCACATGAGAACAGTCTTCAAGCGCGACAAAAAGAATAACGTGATACCCAAGATTTCTTTCAAGGCCGAAGAAGTAATCACCGATCGCGTGAAGGGAGCACAGGTTTTGAAGTTTCTGCCAGAAAACTTACTGCCTATGCAACAATCAGAATCTCCGGTGGCACAGAAGGGATTAATTAACGTAAGCACCAGTGCCGTTGCAGTAAAGAACGCCGAGTCGAATAATAGTATTCAGAAATCCATGCAGAAAGACGAAACAGAAGTACTGGACATCTCAACTTTTCATTTTAGCGAACAAATGATTCGAAATCTGAAAGAACGAGCTCAGTCTTCAAGTCCATTTGTAGGGGTTGCAGCACATTTTTGGAGATGCGTAATCGAAGCTCGTAATGTCCCAGAGAATCAGCCAGTTAGTTTCCTGATGCTTGCCGACTGGAGAGACCGGTTAAAACCTCCTTTACCACCAACGTATGTTGGGAACTGCCTATGCCCGGGCGTGGCCCGGACTACGGCCAAGCAACTATTGGAGCAAGATATCTGCTTTGCTGCTGGTCTTATCCAAGAACTCATCAAATCCTGCACAACAGAGGCGCAGTTTAACAATCATATAGACTGGATTGAATCTCGTGATCTCGACAGCTTCCGCCTTGTTGACAGCGACTACTACTTGGTAGTAGTGAACTCTCCCAGATTTAAAGTTTACGATATAGACTATGGATGGGGAAAACCACTGAATTTGCAGACTGGATCCATCAATATTGGAGGGATGGTTTTGTTCATCGGAAGATACGGAGGGAAGAGTATTGATATCTCCACCAGCCTTCCTCGCCATCAAATGCAAACCCTAAAACGGATTCTACTGACTGACGTCCAATCTTGTAGGTTATAGAATAAAATAAGTGTCACGTTTTAGTTTTAATGTTTTATGCAAAATGATATAATATAGTTACAAATATTATGAATACATTATAAATACGTTTTCTGTGTTTGATTGGTTGAAGGAATGATTGTTATGACTTTTTTCACCTAAGTTTAAGTTTTTTAATCGATATGATTTTCTTGTTGAGCTCTTATGTAATGATTGACTAGTTTGGTTTATGTAATCTGGTCATATCTTGATTCTCTTGAATGCTTAGCACTAGTTTCTTTAGATAAATTAAATTAGTTGCATCCAATTTAATTTTGTTTTTATTAAATTTGTATTTATTTTCAAGATGTGTTGTTGTTGTTAAAGATGTCTCATCTAACTGCAAATTTATCAACGGTTAAATATATAGCATCATGAATTTGTATGTTTGTTAGATTGCCTAAATGAATACCACCAAATTATGGATTTGACAAACATGTATTTTAGTTTATCTTTATGGTGATAATGGGTGAAAGAGAAGAACCATGACAATTGATGAAAAATCCAGAAGGTTGAGTGTATAATGGGTAAAACCGAAGAACCATGAGAATTAATGAAAACCCATAAGTTATGCATTAGGTCCAAAGCAAAGTATTCTGAGTGTAATGTGTTGGTTATCAAAAGGATTGGCCCCCGATACCATGTTGAACATATAACACTTACTCTACCCACCTATTACCTATTATGCACCATCTCTCATCTTGTGTGTCTGTTTCATGCTTAGGTTTAGAGTAGCTATGATAGATAAATGGAAACCTGTAAACCCTCGAAAATTCAAACTTTCAAATTATCAATTTGTATTAAACATATAATGTTTTATTTCTAAACATTTTTAATTATAACTACTTATTGCAATAAAATTTATTAAAACAATATAATAATATATTCAATTAGTTTTACACAAGTAAAACTCTAAATTGGCTTACATTTTACTTGAAAAGAACTATGATTATGTAAAAATTCCAAGCTATGTAGATCAAGAATTGTATGTGAAAGAAGTAGATAGAAGAAATACTATTTCATGCATTGAAAAACAACAACAACAAAAAACCTTTTATGAAGGTTGCAACTACAACAAAATTGTTGAAATCCTTCCCGAGTTTAAATATTTATATGATACATCATGCCTTCAGAGTTTCAACAAAAGTTGACCATGTCAAACTCAACCATTGTTAAACCATATCAAACAGGTATAAGGCCTTAGAAAACATGAATATCAACATTGTTGGAAGGGTGGAAAACATGATCGAACTTTTGACATAGTGTAAGAATGTTGAAATTTCAACGAATGCCGTGGCACTACAATCGATTTTATAATTACCACTGTAATAGGTCATTGGAGTTTTACCTAATTTTTTATGATACAGTCGATTTTATAAATACCATGTTGTAATAGGTCATTGGAGTTGGACCCATATGTAGTAGTGAACTAGAAGTCACCAAAAAGAACAAGAAATAAAAACAAAAACTTGTAAGTCTCCAATAAAATAGTGACCAAGCCTCGAACATCAAATAATCCTACTATGTGGAACCACATTGATCTCAAAAAAAATTCCACTAGCTATGCTAATCCCTATCATAGAAGAGAAGAATGATACCACCAAGGAACAAAATGGGGTCCAATAGATAATGGAATGTAGGACCATCAAGAACATACACCAGCATAGAAAAAGAACACAGTAAACCCAACAGAATCCAATGTAGCACCACTAAGAGAATCATCACCAAAGAAAATTGACAAGGAAAATGATTATCTTACCAATACTACCAACATCACCCAAGATAGGGTTGAATTATCCATTGACTCGATCGACTCAATTACCATTTTCCAGTCAACCACGTAAATCGTCAATATACAGTAAGAGACAAAAGGAATCTAAGTTGAAGAAGGATAAGTCGACCACGAATAAAGTCTTATAACTTTCAGATTATAAGATCAATAGAGTGGGCATCCAATAGTTATATTTAATCTAGTTGATGCATCTAATTCAAGCATTAAAGAGTTATATAAGCTAGGTGCCAAGGAGAGAAACAAGAGATGGTTAGGATCGACCAAGAAGCTAAAGTAGAGAAATTTGAAAGAAGAGATAGTATGGAAAACCTACAGGGCACAAGCAAAAGAAAAGGTTGGTATTATAGTGGATAATGAACCAAAAGATCCAGTTGATTATCTTCAAGTATTTCTCTTTGATTTATTAAACACTCACCAAACTTTGGTTGAAGAAAAGAAGCACCTTAAAACACATTAGATGCATGCTTTCTTGGAAACGAATTTAATAGGTTTAAAGAGATGGACCAAATGAACTCAAAAACATAAAAAATGTTGCCATGCAAACCAATATTGTTCTAAAAAACTGTTCATCTTAATACATTATTGTTCATAGAAATTTGAAGGTTTCTTGGGATTTCATTCCTGAATTAATAAATGGACAAGAATGTATTCTAGATGCAAGGAGCTAGGGAACCTTGGGGACACAACTACATAATGAGAAACAACAACAAACCGACTTGTGAAAACACTAGAAATAATGGTTCCAACAAGGAAAAAATGCACAGGTTGAATCTAGTAGGGCCATCCATCATATTTATGACAAGTCTAGCAGTTTCAGATGAAACTTAGTTCAAACATGAACATGGTTGACAATGCCACTTTTCAAGAGAAGTTGTCACCCCTAGAAAAATTAAAAAAAAATTAAAAATTCAGTTGAACAATATATTGTCCCAAGTCTGGTGTATAGACCTGAACAATATTCAATTCTATAAATTATATTAAAATTTCTGAACTTGAATTAATTTACACAATGACTTCTCGGACTGGGAAAATAAGGGGTTTGTTCAGGGAAATTTTGCAGGCAAAATGAGTGAGAAGCGGGAGAAACCAAAGACAATCAGACATGGAATTACCTCTCCCCTATCAAATTTATATCTAGTACTGTTTAGGTTTCAGAATCCGCTCCGTGGAAAGCTACTACCACACTTCTGGGAAGCCAAACCGTAAAACTGAGGGTAGTTCGGTCTGTTTTAACCAGGGGCTTCTGGAAACTTGAAAAGGGTTGTTCCAACATTAATATAGCATAAATAAATTTTTTATATAGTTTTCATAGATTCTGGAAGGTTCTGAGAAGTTTTGGATGAATTTGGGGTTTTACGGCAGTTTTGGCCAAGGAAAACCCTACGCAGAGGAGGATCCAAAAAGGTGTTACAGACTCAAAAAAAAATGGTTATAGAGTTTTATATGGGAATGTGGGCCTGTTAGTGACCCATATATAGGAACTGATAGAGCTCATTTTGAGTTTACAGAACTCATTTTATATCAGATTTAGCAAAACTATTCATTAAAAGCTAGTAATCTAGCTAGGGTCTAAAGAAAGTAGTTAAATCAAGTGAAATCGATTTCTGTAAAACATGAGAATTATAAAATAAGTAAATATCAGTTTTTTGAACATGTAAAATCAATTAAATAAGTTCCCCAGCATGACATATTCCTTATAGCACTCATATTTGTTCATTCCCCCCCATACATTGATAAAGTAGGCCCTTTTAGGGAAAACTGAGACAAGATTCTTTATGGGTATGGATATTTCGACCTGATAACTATAATTTTCAAAATATTATGAACCCACATAATAGAAATTACATCATGGACTTACCATTACAAGGATGCTCCAAAAATGAGGGGCAGGAGGCCCGAATCATGACCAGCAAGGGGCTGTGAGCATTGGTGAAGCATGAGCTTCACTGAAGCTTGACATGAAATTGATGGAGGTTGTAAATAACTCTGATTATCCTTCAATTTCT
Source organism: Pseudotsuga menziesii (assembly GCA_001517045.1). Lineage (NCBI taxonomy): Eukaryota > Viridiplantae > Streptophyta > Pinopsida > Pinales > Pinaceae > Pseudotsuga > Pseudotsuga menziesii. The sequence continues at coordinate 54,173 of LPNX010833087.1, read as the reverse complement.
GCAATATAGCACTCCACACCTGCAATGGAAGAGAAGGGGATGGAAGGAGAGGGGAATGGAAGGTTGGGGCTCATCTCCCAGTAGTCTGAGGCACAACACTTAGAAGTAATGCTCGCATAAGCATTCAGCAATCAAATCATCAACCAAACTGAAGCAATGAATTTGAATTTATCTTTTATAGACTTATGGATGACCTGCTTAGTAAGTTGAGGCCAATGGTGACCTGTGAGAGCAAGTCAGCCCCTAAAAGCACAAAAGCACCCCCTTTGAGAAATTAGGCAAGTAGGACCATGCGGAATTGTTTCCAATTCCAAATCATCCTTCACAATTAGAATTTGCACCCTCCCTTAGTCAAAAGCTGCCTCTTTTGAGTTATGACAGCTTTCTACTTTTCCTGGGTCATAAGGAAACTCTTTCTTTCTTTGAAATACTTTCCTGTTTTTACCTCTATCTTCTTTTTCTGCTTTTAGGAAACTTCCATTTATTCTCTTACTTGCTTTTGTCATGGACATTCTTATTTTTACCAAGGAAAGTTGACTAGCTTTCCCCAATGCACCCTCTTGACATGGCAGCCTTAATTCCACATCATTATTGTGCATAATAAATAAAATTGCTGAAATAAAATTAAATACATGCCTTAGAACAATTATTAGTAAAAATTTATCCTAGGAGGAATAATTAATAACAACTTGAGCCCCTAGGAACTTAGCATGGTCAACACTTTTAATGGTCAATTTGAGGGAACATGACAACCCTCCCCTCCCAAATCTGCTTGTCCTCAAGCAGAAGCACCACAGAGTGTTGCAAATTTTTCCACCATGTTTTTGCTGCACCACTCTGATCATAGTCATTTTTACGATGCCACTTCCTTTAGCAAAATTTTCAACCCAGTTAAAGTAACTGAGTAGAATTCCTGGATCCCATTGCCTCCTCTGCAAGGACCCAAATTTTTCTGCCACCTTTTGAACTCTATCATTCCTAAGAATGCCTGGATCCCATGGTTTTATCTGCATCCTTCCACCCATCAATAAAAACAACAAAATTTTATCATTGTAGAGGAGGAAAATGAGGTTATGAAAATCATACCACCATACTGGGAGCTCATCTCTCCGCATGCCAAACTGAAATTTTTTTAAACTCTCCCACCATACATGGAATTAGTTAATGCGGGACCAAATCATCTTCAGCCTCTCTAAAGTATGAAAATCCATGTGCCAGATAGCACTGGAACTCATGTCACTGTTGTTATGAATACACAGGAGGTTATCCCATGCCCCTCCATGTATAATGATGATCCAGATGGAGATAGGTGGCCACCCACCTATTCCACTAGCTCAAAACAATTGTCCATTATGGCAATTTCCTAGTTATTTTTTATAGTTTTTCGGGTCCTAAACTTTTGGGGCCGTTTTGAGACCCTAAACGATGTTTTTTGGAGATTCAGGGCCAAATGGTTTCCATTGGCTTGCATTTGGCCGACCATAAGTTGTAAAACTTAGACAAAAATTTCCAATGAGCTATCGAACGCCCAAATCGGAGATCGTATGCAAAAGTTATGACCCCGAAAGGTTGACTGTTCAACTTACCACCTTGGGGCGGCAAACTTTATGACGGTTCATCTTCTAGGGTTACGTTTTGGACTTTTGGGGTTCTCACCTCATTCTTATTATAAATATGCCCCTTTGGCCTCATTTTGTATTTAGCTTGGCACGGATGAGCGTAGCAGCCACATCTCTTCTCAGAGATAGCTACCACCATTCTAGCAATTGTATTACAGTCTGTTCTATTTCCGCCATTTAATAGAATGTGTGTTTACTGTATCTCTATTATCTTTGCAAAATGTCTGTTATTATGATTCTATATATGTTCTTTCATTTCGTTCACGCATAAATCCGGATCAACTGAAAGCATCATATAGAAGCCATACATGCTCATTCCATTGCTCATACAATTTCTTTGATGTGTCCAATATATCTCCATTGATGCAAGCAAGATTTTTACCCTCCAGTGCACACATCTCAATCATGTGTCTAGCCACCCAATAAATGGATGGACAAAATTTCATGCTAAATGACTCAGGTGGGAATAATTCAGCTACTACTAATGCACTTATCAAACCACATGGTTGACCATCAATACCTCAACTGGAAGAGTGAAAGTATCATGCTCCTCTTGTGGCATCAACAGAAAAAATCCTTTCACCCAATTTTCATCCCCACATGATGTGGCTGAAATAGAAGTGTGGGGTGAAGAATTGTGAGCCAAATCCCTAGAATGCTCATCAATCAAGATAATGGATCCACAAATTCCTCCATTATTTTTTTGAGTGACAATGTGATCATGTGCCTCCTCCAAAATTATACAACATTTTCCTAGAGGCAACTCATAATCTCTTAGGAACCATGCAAGTGCTTGATCTTCATATTGCTTGACCTCAAACTCCTCAAGCACATGCAAATCGGAATGCACCTCATGTGCATGTGTATGGGAGGTATATAATAGCTGCAAAATAAGTCTCTGTTGTTGTTCACATGTCAAGACAATGTCAGTCACAACAAAAGAATTATTCTAGAAATAAAACAAATTTCCCTCCCAAGGTCTTCATTCCAAATATGTCTCTATGGAACTCAACAGGTGCTCCCCTCTTCATCCAATGGCTCAACTCTCTACCATTGATCCAAGGGTGCAAAAATCCATCAATTGACCCACACATTAAAAGTATGTGTAGATATGATGCCTTCTTTTCAAAAGTGGCTGCACATACATGCCTTTTCTGTTGCTTGTAAATCATAGAAAAATCAGCAATCTTAAAAACAATTTTCTTGCAACAAGACATAAAAAATTTACCTTCCATATTTTTCTCTTCAGTGATTCCTCTATCCAACCATCCAGTGGACGAATCAGAGATATTTCTTGCTGATTTATATGATCTATAATTATCCATCTCTTCTGCAATAGGATCTATCTCCCATGGGGACAAATCATGATCCCCCTGTTGTGCATGCAACACAAACCAGAAAAGTTTCTTCACCCATTGTTCATTCCCCACTGGTGTTTCTGAATCTAGGACATGTGGGAAAGAACTGTGAACCTTCTTTGCATGTTTGCAACCTTCAGTAATCAGACTTATGGCTGCAAATTTTTCATCATTGGCTGGCCCAAATTGGGTGCTCTCATCCCTCTTTTCCATGGGAGAGTGTCTGTCTTCAAGGAACAACTCAAGTTTCCTTGGAAAGAAATCAAGTGATTGGTTCTCATAAAACTATTATGCACACTCTTTAAGTGCATACCGAATAGAATGCTCCTCATGGTCCACCCAATCATGAGGTTCCTCCATGCCATTTACCCAAAAGGGATGACTCTCAGGAAAGATTGAGGATTCAATCAATTCTTTCCACTCTTGTTGGAATTGTTCTATCTTCATTTGTGATTCTAAGAAGGAACTTTGAGTGTATCTCAAAGAATATTGGGTGGCCAACAAATCACCTTTGAGCTTGTAGTTCTCTTCTTCATATATGCAAATACTTTCTTCATCATGCAGTGATGCTTCCCGCAATAACTCAACAAGCTCAAACATGTCATTTTTATCTGAAAGCAATTGTGCGAAATTACCTTTGATTGTGGACATTTCTTTCTGGATATTCTCCATGGCTTCAAAGGAAGATTGGTATTCCATTAAAGAAGCTTCCCAACACATATTTGAAATTGAATCATGAGTGTCATGGAGAATTTCCAAGGCCTCTTGGATCTTCTGTTCATCCATCTTCAGTGAAATTGCAAGAAGATGAGGTTCTTGTAGATGTTCCTCCTCTTCATTTTCCATCACCGAATTAATTTCATGCAGTGCACTCAAGGTTTTGAAATCTGATCCATATTTTGTTTCTGCAATATATTCATATTTTAAGTCCTCAAAAACATAATTTGGGCTGCAACTTAGGTGGTGATTCATCCTTGGTGCACCAGAAATATATTCTCTCAAAGTTTCATCATTCATATTGCATTCATTTTTGACACTGGAATTCTGAACCTTATCACTAGGGGGCTCAACCATTCTGAACTCTTCACTGGAAGTGGCTGCCATATCAGACTTACAAAATGACACATAAAAATTAGAATTTACTAACTCACCATGTGTTATGTTCTCCTCCTTATGTGGTGGAATTATGATGGCTTGTTCATCCACCCATTTCTCTGCTTCACACCCTACTGAGATGTGCTCAATTTTTTCTCCCTTGTGAGGTTCAAGGGGTGACTGTAAGTGTTTCTCTTTTCGATCAGAACCAAAATATATCTCACCATCATCAATCTTCCCCATCTCTTTTGCACTTATATTGAAATCAACCACAAAGAAATTTGGAGTCATTTCACCTTCCACGTTACCAACAACTAGATGTTGGACTGTTAGATTGTTAGTTGTGCATGGATATTATCTATCTCCTTCTGAAAAAGGATTTGGTGACTCATCATCCTCATGGATACTGCAAATAGGTTTATCTCTCTTTGGGGAAAACCCAAATAATCTCTCAAAGAAACCATGTGCAGATGAATCTTCACTTTTGGTCCTCTTTTATTTTCCTTTACTTTGAGAAGTGGAACAAATTAGTTCCTTTCTTGATGGATTATTGGTATTCAAAGAACCTACATGTGTTAATGTTTTTGAAAACATAGACTCTCCATATTTATTTCCTTCATGCTAAGAGACAATACTACTCCCTTTTCCATGTTTGCTTGCCAACTGCTTGGCAAGGAATTCTCTAGTCTCTTGATTTGACTTAATGATGCTTTGGGATACATATTTCAGCCCTTTTAACGTTCTTTGCATCAAAATTATTAAATCTTATTGATCATCCATTTTTGAATTCTCTTCTTCATACAACTCAAATTTTGAATCTCCCATGAATGGAACTAATTCCACAACTGCAACTTGAAGATATTACTGAGCTACTTTTCCATTGAGAGTTACTTTCCATAGGATGAGCCAAGGAAAGTGCTCTGATAGCACTGTAGTGTCCCAATTCTGGTTTATAGACTTGAACACTCTTCAATTCTATAAATTATATTAAAATTTTTGAACTTAAATTAATTTACACAATGACTTCTCGGATTGGGCAAATAAGGGGTTTATTTTGGAAAATTTTGCAGGAAAAAGGAGCGAGAAGCGGGAAGCAACCAAAGACAATTAGAAATTAAATTCCATCTCCCCTATCACATTTATATCTGGTTCCATTTAGTTTTTATAATCCGCTTTACGGAAACCTACTACCACGCTTCTGGGCAGCCAAATCGTGAAACTAAGGAGGGTAGTTTGGTCTGTTTTAACCAGGGACTTCTGGAAAGTTGAAAAGGGTTGTTCCATCCTTAATATAGCATAAATAAAGTTTTTATATATTTTTTAGATATTCTGGAAGGTTATGAGAATTTTTGGATGAATTTGGGGTTTTACGGCAGTTTTGGCCAAGGAAAACCCTACACAGAGGAGGATCCAAAAAGGTGATAAAATCTCAAATAAAAATGGTCCTTGAGTTTTATATGGGAATTTTGGCATTTTAGTGACCCAAAGGAATTGACAGAGCTCATTTTGAGTTTACAAAACTCATTTTATATCAGATTTAGCAAAACTAGTCACTAAAATCTAGTAATCTAGCTAGGGTCTAAAGAAAGTAGTTAAATCAAGTGAAATCGATTTCTGTAAAACATGAGAATTATAAAAGAAGTAAATATCAGTTTTTTGAACATGTAAAATCACTTAAATAATTTCCCTAGCATGACATATTCCTTATAGCGCTCATATTTGTTCATTTTCCCCCATACATTGATAAAGTAGGCTCTTTTAGGGAAAAATGAGACAAGATTATTTATGGGTATGGATATTTATACCTTATAATTATAATTTGAAGAATATTATGAACCCACATAATATAAATTACATCATATACTGACCATTACAAGGATGCTCCAAAAATGAGGGGCAGGAGGCCTGAATCATGACCAGCAAGGGGCTGTGAGCATTGGTGAAGCATGAGATTCACTGAAGCTTGACCTGAAGTTGATGGAAGATGTAGATAACTCTGATTATTCTTCAATGTCTGCAATATATAACTCTACGCCTGCAATGGAAGAGAAGGGGATGGAAGGAGAGGGGAATGGAAGGCTGGGCCTCATCTCCCAGTAGTCTGAGGAACAACACTTAGAAGTAATGCTCACATAAGCATTCAGCAATCAAATCATCAACCAAAATGAAGCAATGGATTAGAATTTATCTTTTATAGACTTGTAGATGACCTACTTAGTAAGTTGAGGCCAATGGTGACCTGTGAGAGCAAGTCAACCCCATGGGTGACCTAACCCTAGCCACAAAAGCACCCCCTTTGGGAAATTAGGCAAGTAGGACCATGTGGAATTGTTTCCAATTCCAAATCATCCTTCACAATTAGAAACTGCACCTTCCCTTAGTCAAAAGCTACCTCTTTTGAGTTATGACAACTTTCTACTTTTCTTGGGTCATAAGGAAACTCTTTCTTTCCTTAAAAAACTTTCCTGCTTTTCTCTTACATCTTTTCTGAGCTCCATAAGAGGAAACTATGCCCTCTCCTTTGAAATAGTTTCATGTATTTACCTCTGTCTGCTTTTTCTGCTTTTAGGAAACTTCCCTTTATTCTCTTACTTGCTTTTGTCATGGACATTCTTATTTTTACCAAGGAAAGTTGACTAGCTTTCCCCAATGCACCCTCCTAACATGGCAGCCTTAATTCCACGTCATTATTGTGCATAATAAATAAAAGTGTTGAAATAAAATTAAATACATGCCTTAGAACAATTATTAGTAAAAATTTATCCTAGGAGGAATAATTAATAACAACTTGAGCCCCTAGGAACTTAGCATGGTCAACACTTTTAATGGTCAATTTGAGGGAACATGACAAACAATTACTAGAGGAATGGAAGGGATTTTGTGACAAGATTAAGCTAATAACACCATACATTTATCAAACTTGTGCAAATTATTGAAAGATGACTCTTCTTCCATCGATTTAAACATCTTTGCCTTGAAGGCCTACATTTCAGTTTTTCTATCCCAACAATTATGTTAATCATCTTAAGCCAACAACTTCAATAATCACTAAAGGCATCTAGATTGAGAAACCTTAAAGTATTACTTCGTATCCAAACTTTTGTATAAATATTTACATGGGCTGGTGCAAGCTAATGCTGGTCACTTATGACGCGTTCGTTGCAATGGACTTCTGGAAAAATAGAAATCTGAACGTCAAAAATCAATATTAGAGGTACCTACACAACTTTTTGGAATATGGCATAAGGATATGAAATGTGGACAATTGGATTACCTTCCAAAATATATAACTTTTATTTATGGAAACTAAGTATAAATCCCAAAAAATGAGGTTCTTTTGAGGTTGGTATGTTATTTTTTCCCAAAAAATAATGAATATGTTTGCGTTGGTCCACTCGTTTGGTATGCAAATGGTGGAATTTTGTGAAAAAATCATATAGAGTTATAACAAGTGTTTCTAGTGCGTTGTTATTTTTCCATTTTTATTTAAATGTTATATTTTTTTAAATTAAGGAAGTCAGTGATGCCCTAAAATGACAAGGTCAAGCATTGGTCCACGACATCTTGGTCTTAACATAGTCAATCAACGATATTTTTTTTAGGATGTACGTCCTTGTGTCTTCTTGTGCGAGTTCTTTTCCGTTTTCTAAATAGGTGAGCCAATAAAAAGTTATAGCCGAGGCAAATAGCCTACCTTTTGTGTTAGATTGACGTTAGTCCATTTAAGATTAAATAAAAATAGAAAAAGATAATAGATTTAAATAAAAATTACATATTCAGAATCTACATATAGAGTTACACAAGTGTGTGAATTTTCATTAGTAGTGGACAAGCGTGGCATATGCAAAATCATGAACGAACTAGGAGAAGTGGTACAAAATAGCTTTTATGTCATAAGACAGTCCAAACCACTTGGTTTGGAAACTTGAACCTAAAACCGAAGAAACGAAGTCATCCACCATGTAGGTTGGGAAAAATGTGCCTACCAAAATTCTAAATTTAAATCGCGCGTGCATGTAGTTTAAAACGTAATGCGCATGCACTAGAAGCACGATCACGCTTATAAGTGCATACGCGTTAAACACGTGTGCAGACATATGTTAAGTTAAAACTTTGTTTTGATTTTATTTTCAAGCATTTGCAATGGAATGATAATGATGATTGAATGATGATGATGAGGAGGAGGATGATGACAATGAAAATGATGAGGAGGATGAAAATGATGATGATGAGGATGATGACTATGATGATGATGATAGGGATGATGATGATGGCGATGACGATGAAGATGAACAATGATGGCGATGATGAGGAGGAGGAGGAGGAGGAGGATGAGGATGATGTTGATGATGATGCTCACAATGACTATGACTATGATGACGATGATGATGATTCCGATGATGAGGATGACGATGATGATGAACAACGATGATGACGATGATGATGATGGTGATGATGATGACAACGACGATGACGATGATGACGGCGACGACGACGATGATGATGATGGTGATGATGATCACGAATAGTATGAGTAGGATGATGACGATGACGATGATGAGGATGATGATGACTATGATGGTGATGATAATGATGATGATGATGATGATAATTATGACAATGATGATGATGAGGATGATGACTATGATGATGAGGATGAGGAGGAGGAGGAGGAGGAGGAGGATGACTATGATGATGAGGAGGAGGAGGAGGAGGATGACTATGATGACGATGAGGATGATGATGATGATGATGATGATGATGACGATGATGATGAACAATGATGATGATGATGAGGATGAGGATGATGACAATGATCATTATGAGGATGATGACTATGATGATGAGGATGAGGATGAGGACAATGATGATGCCAGATGACGATGATGACGACCATGGTGATGATGATGATGATGATGATGAGGATGAGGATGAGGATGAGGATGAGGACAATGATGATGATGATGATGACCATGGTGATGATGATGATGAGGATGAGGATGAGGATGATAATGACGATGATGATGAAGAACAATGAGGATGATGATGATAATGATAGGTTTAGTTGAAACTTTTCTTTGATTTTATTTTTAAGCATTTGCAATGGAATGATGATGATGAACAATGATGATGATGACGAAAAGGATCATGACAATGATGATGATGAGAATGATGACTATGATGACGAGGAGGAGGAGGAGGAGGATGATGATGATGGTGATGACGATGATGATGATGATGAACAATGATGGTGATGATGATGATGATGATGATGATGAGGATGATGATGATGATAATCACGATGACTATGTCTATGATGACGATGATTATGATGATGATGATGATGATTAGGATGATGATTTTGATGATGACTATGATGATGATGATGATCATGATGATGATTACAATGATGATGCCTATGATGATGATGATGATGATGTTGATGACGACGATGATGACGATGACGACGACGACGACGATGATGATCACGAATAGTATGACTATGATGACGATGATTATGATGATGATTACGATGATGAAGATGATGATGACTATGATGGTGATGATAATTATGATGATGATGATGACAATGATGATGGTGAGGATGATGACTATGATGATGATGGGGATGAGGATGATGATGATGATGAAGATGAGGAGGATGATGACTATGAGGATGTTGATGATGAGGATTATGAGGATGATGATGATGACGATGACGATGATGATGAACAATGATGGTGATGATGATGATGAGGATGATGACAATGATGATGATGAGGATGATAACTATGATGATGATGATGATGATGAGGATGTTGATGATGAAGACAACGATGGTGATGATGATGATGATGACGAACAATGATGATGATGATGATAGGTTTATTTGAAACTTTTCTTTGATTTTATTTTCAAGCATTTTCAATGGAATGATGATGATGACCATGACGATGATGATGAACAATGATGATGATGATGAGGAGGAGGAGGATTATGACAATGATGATGATGAGGATGATGACTATGATGATGATGATGATGATGATGATGATGATGATGATAATGACAATGATGATGACAACGATGATGATGATGATGATGATGATGATGAGGTTCATCTTCTACTCTCTTTAGTATTGTCTGATGTCCTAGGGGGTAAGGCGTTGATTAGTTGAGCTTTTGTTCTCGAAGATAGTGAATTTATTATATAAATGATACTAAAATTATAAAATTTTATATCTTACTAATCTTATTTTTATATAAACATATCCATAAAGTATAGTATCTTTGTTGATATGATTTATTTTAAAAATAAATATTTATTTATCTATATCTATAATATTTAAGTTTTAATTAAGCCTCGTAAAATGTGAAATTTATATCTTTCTCTTTAACTTTTTAAAAATATGTTAATCTCTTTTTCTATAACTTTTAAAAAATATTTGAATCTTAATTGATATTTCTTAGTCAATGCATAACCCCTAAGAGCCATCAATATGACCAAGAAAGTAGGGTTTTTACACAACAAGGTTTCCCTTATAAAAATTAACATGACCCTTTGAGAAAGGGTTTTTTCAAAGTAATGGGGGTGATTAAAATTCCAATACTATAGTGGTCGTGACTCGTGAGTTGCTTTTCATGTGAAGGTTGTTCATCGATGTCTGCAAATGTACGGTCAATAGAATAGAACAAATCATATGGTACCAGAAATATTCAAACAAATGTGTGGCCATCAGTGTAATGAGTGTTTATATGTGTATTAAAGATTTCGATGGTTTTCAAGATTTAGTAATGATATTTTGCTTGTTTTCAAGATTTAGTAATCAATATTTATAGTAAGCCATTTGATACTCCATACAACGTGGTCCCTCCGGCATCTCATCTATAAAATTTGAAAGACAAAGCCTTTTGTAGAGTCCATAGAGCCTGATAATTTCTTATTTCTTGATAGTAGCTGTTAATTTCAATTATTCATGGAACTTGCGTCCAGGTTTTTGACGTGTCAACTTTCACAAGCACTCTCTGCATTTTTCTCAATACACGATTGACGACTTATTAACAGAGCTTTATCTATCCCGTTATTTATATATAACAAGCAACATTCCAAGTTTGATTCGAGGATGATGACAATGATGATGACTATGATGACAATCATTATGATGATGATTACGATGATGATGACTATGATGATGGTGATGATGGTGATGATGGTCAGTGTTGGAGGCCTCCCTTACCCTCCACCAGCCATAGGTAAGGATCCTAAGACCTCATAATGGCACCCATGGGCTTAAGAAGAAAGTAGTGGTGAAGACTATATTGTAAAAATACTCATACATGTGTGAATACCAAGACATTTTTGAAGAACGTTAGTCATTAAATGAGATAAACGTTAGTGAGTAATTATTGTAAATGTTAGGCAGCAGCGCGCGCACACCTCTTTGCGTGTACGCATTGGTACACACACATACACTCTTATACACATGTGTGCACTCATAAATATGCGTGCGAGCACCTGTTACTAGTTTAAAAAAAACATATATCTGGATTCTCGGGGTTGCTACCAATTTTCACTGGTTTTCTACAACTGTTCATGCATTTTGTGCTCTTGAACTTGCAATTTGTCTCACACTCAATCATCAATTGGAAACTCTGATCTATTGGATAGAAGATCACTCTTGGAATCTAAAAAATATATTCAGTGGTCTTGGAAGTTAGTGGATACATTCAAACTACAAGTTTTCATTGCAAGAAGAGATCATTTTGAATAGGTATGGTCAATTGTAAATAATTGTTTTCATTCACAAGCTTTCAGATCATTTCATTGATTTATGTTTTATCCTATGCCTACAACAATATCTCTCTCATAGATAACAATTAATTTCACAGAAGAATTCCCTATTTCACATCTAAACAAGTCTCATATTCTCCATACAAGATGAAGTATGCAATGCTAACTAATTTACATTTGCACATGAATATGTTTTGATTTCACACAATGATGGCATAGATGAAGTTATCTCTTGAGACTCTTCAATTTAAAAAAAAACTTTGAAGCAATCATGGGAGAGGGTCCATATTGAATAGTTCACCAAGTTGTCCATATTCTCTATACAAGATAAAGTATGCAATGCAGACCAATAATGATTTGCATATGAATATATTTTGATTTCCCACAAGGATGGCATAGATGCGGTTCTCTATTGAGACTCTTCAATTTGTATAAAAACCTTGGAAGCAATCATGGGAGAGGGTCCATATTGAATAATTCACCAACTTGTCCATGCTCTCCTCTTCATGCTAGATTTATCATAACATGCCTTTGATCTTGATAGGGATGCCTCTACCTCAATGATTTCTCCCTTTTTCAGGGGATTTGCAACCTCCTCATTGTGTAATTAGTTAATTTTTTCTCTTTAGTTAACTTGTAACTTAATGAGTGTAATTTATTCAATTTATTCCCAAGACATCCATACACCAACTTGTGTCTTCCCTCACAGCTAATGTGGCATATTACGTGTAATTTCATCTCGTCCGAAGGTGTTGGAAATGAATAATATTTCACTCATCCTCTTGTGACTTCTAATAAATTTTTAACACATATGAAGTCATAATATTATAGCTGTAATACCTGAAAAAATGACTCTCTTTACTTGACTCAAATAGAGTACAGAAATGAAACTTTAGTTCAAACATAAAGAGAAAACTTTAATCATTGTTTATGTATCAATGCTAATAATTACCATACTAACATATCTGTAATTTAGTTAATTATGTTAGAACACGTCATGTCTTGTATAATGAAACTAATACCTTATTTGTTGCTTCTTATGCAAGGGTAGAACTCATAGTTTTGATAAAGATACTTTTGGAGATGGGAAACTCATGTAACATAGTAATAAAAACTAGAAGGAATATGCCCATTGGAAAGGAAAATGAGGTAAGAGAAAATACCAAGTTGGCAGTGGAGAGAGTGAGACATGGTCCAGACATTTCCACTGATACTATGACTAATCCTAACAGAGTTGATGACACAACAAACCTCTACTTCAGAACCACGGGTGAAGTGGTTGTGTCCAACGGACCCAACTCAAATTCCAACATCAACACAGTCTCCAACAAACAATCCATTAACGAGCCATGTTGAAGCTCTTGAAGACATAGGTATATTGAGAGACACTGAGTATCGATCATTGGACCTAGGAGAAATGATTAATTTGAAATCTCTCCAAGAAGACCACAACCATGTCAAGCACACTCCCAATATGGACCAACATGTGAATGAAGCACCACAACAAATAAGACTTGGGATTCATAGCTCATGTCCACCTTCCCTGCCTCGAATGTCTAGTGAAAGAAAAAGGACTCCTAGACGTATCCATGTGGATGAAAGTTGTCTTTCAGGCCTTGAAGGTGAGTTTCCCAAACATAGTATCGATTGGAAATGTAGCAAATTAATGAAGGAATATTTTGAATCGAAAGGCAATGCAGGTAAATATCAATTATTACTATGCTTGTTAACATAAAATTTCTTATTTGTTGTTAGGATAATTCTAAGCATAAAGATGGTTAGAAGTTCAGAGGCTAACAATCATATTGTTATAAATATCCAATCTGCTTTTAATACGATTGGGAAGACGTCTCGTACTAAAGATATTTGTGTAGCTCATCGTGTGTTATCAGAATCAGTTGTAAGCAAGTCCACATGGTAGCGTTGCCTCCTTTCACACACTTCTCACATACTTAAATTAAATAAAAAAACTATTAAGAAGTATTATGTTATAAGAGAAAATCTTCACACTCCAGGTGGAAAAGATTGTTGGGATTTTGTTGGCAGGTTGCCTCGTTGAGATATGAAGCTAATTGATGATGTTAAGGACTTTGTACAAAATTTATGGCATGATCATACCATAACTTCATCTACCAAAGAGATGTGCTAAAGCTAAGAAAATGTTCTACTAAACGTAAACCTCACGTCAAACACTTCCTTGACACAACATAGACTGAACTCTATGAGAGATTCAGGAATGAGCACACACAATTGAACTTGGGCCAAAGGTCCTTTGAGAAATGTAAACCATGGTATGTTCATATATGAATTGATCAAAACACATGTTGTTGTAGATACCATGTAGAATATGAATATTTTTATGAAACGTATAAACATATCTTTTGTGATTTGCATACTAACCTTGAGCAAGGTTGCAATGAATCCGTAATACCACCAAATGCATCGAGATATTTTATCATCAGCATCATGTGTCCAAGGAATGAAGGACAAAAATACTATGGAAAATCATGTCTATATGGGAATTGTTCCAGGTGCAGTGGGTTTTATCTTTTGAACCATTGCATTCATGGAAGCGATGAGCATCATTTTGGCAACATGAGCATGCAAATACATATCTTTGAGTATGTATCCTATCAATCAAACAGTGCGAAGGAAAGTAAAAAGATTGCATTGGTGAAGTCACAGGTGCAAATGATTATTGCATGTTTTTCCTCTTACATTTTCAATGTCTACATATACATTCTTTAAAGGTCACATTCTAATACGACCCTTGTTTTCATGGAAACAAGTACGTGTATGTGATTTTTTAACGGAGTTCTACAAGAAAAATGAGCAGTATGTTCAACATGTGCATGTAGCATGATGGCAAGATGATCAGTAGAAAAATTGCAGGGATATATTTCCCATTGGGACCATATTGTCAATTGTGGATTTTGCAGAAAACTACACCTTTCAGCCACAAAATGAAATTCAAAGTCAATACTACCATTCCCACCAAGTCAGCATCATGGTACATATTACGTATAGGCATGGCCCTGCGAGCAACATTAACAATAGGATAATATAGAAGGAGACAATATTTTACATAAGTGATGAGAGATGCCATGATCTACATTATGTGCGACAGTGTTTTCGAATTTTCTATGATTAGATAAAGGAGGGAGATATACAGATGGATCAACATTGGATATGGTTAGATGGTTGTGCGAGCCAGTTCAAAAATGCTCGAGTCTTCCAATGTATGAGTATGTTACATAAGACTTACAATGTGCCACATATATGGAACTACTTTGAGATCAGGAACGATAAGAGGTGAGCATGAGGGGGGTCGATGCATGCATCAAGACCACACTATGAAGGGAGGAGATGAGGTTTACCAGAAACCCCCATATCAAATATGCAAAATCCATAATTCAATGGTGCTATGCAACAATGGCAGATCGAACTAAAGTGAAACATACATCAACAGGGGTATGAAGGCCAGTCAGAAATTTTTGGCATGTGGTTGACATAGACCGATCTCATTCCTATAGTTGCAGCACAGTACAAGGAACACGTGGATTTCATTTGGTTCGAAGCTCAAACAACCCCCTATTTGAAATATGGGCGTGGAAACTTACTTGCTTTTGTAGCCCTTGTAACAGTGGTGAATGGGATGAATACGAATGCACGAATTGGGTTGATGATTGGGATCATGTGTCACTTGTAGTAGACCCACGTGTAGTCATTGAAACAACCCACTTAGAGGAGGGCCAGCTAGCGATTTCGACAGACTATGATCATATATTAGATCTTGCACAACCAGGACACATATATGTAGTTGTTTCCTTGAAAGGAAATGAATGGGGCACAAATTATTGGTTGGCACGATGCATTCGAGGTAAAAAAATCTTGAACAGATCATTGATTGATGATGAAGGAAATGAATTTCCTATTGGATCAATGGTGGTTGAGGGTGAATATATTGCACTAGATGGGAAATCAAGAAGAACTAGTGGGCATGTATTCATCGATTACAGACCAGATCCTATGGTCTATCACTTCACAAACTTGATTGTTGGAATGAACATACATCTACAGACAATATCAAACAAGAAATCAACCAAGGTTTGTTACTTGTTTTCTCATTCAGAGCATGAGAGATCGATGGAGGAAATTAGAAACATAGAGGATCTAGATATCTATATTGAATGAGATTGTGTAATTGTGCTTACACTCCACTTGGGTGAAACCCTAGTTTGCATAATCTAGCCTGGAGGCATGCCTGGGCCACGCAGAGTTGGGGGGAAGGAAATCCTAGCCATAATATTGTGCCACATTCCCAACGGAACCGGTGGTTTTTCCATCGGATCCCCAGTCAACATTCTATGGCAAGTTGCAATAGGCCTGCAAAATCCATTCAGGGACGCCTGGGTCAATTCAAGGCCGAGGTCCAATAACCAATCACGAGGTGATTTCCAAATATGTAGACTCCTTCAGGTGTTTTTGGAAATGGATTCCATGGTCACTCTACCCTCAGCAGCTCGACACAGGGTTTTGCAGGGCCGGTGCACCATTTCCAGGGTTGCATGGACCCCATTAGGGAAAACCCTAGTTTTCAAAATTATGCTTGGAGGCATGCCTGGGTCGTGTGGAGTTGGGTGGGAGGCCACCTTGGCCATAATCCCTTTCCACAATCCCAATGGAACTGTTGGTTTGTCTATTGGATCCCCGATCAACGTTCTATGGCAAGTTACAGTAGGTCTGCAAAAGTCGTTCATGCACGCCTGGTCAAATCAAGGTCGGGGTCCAAAAACCAAACTGGGAGGCGATTTTCGATTCTGTTGGCTCCTCCAGGTTGCAAGTATGTTTGGGAATGGTCTCCATGGGCAAGCCACCACCAGCCGCTCAGTGTAGGGTTTTGCAGGGTCAGTTCACCATTGCCAAGGTTACATGGACCCCATTTTCATGCAATTTTTAACTCGACATAACTCAGCAATCGGAGATCCGATCGATGAGTCATCAACTCCATTGGTCTCCTAGCAGACCATTACCTCTAATGGGATCTCTCCACTACATTTGCATGGCGCAGTGAGTTCATTGTGCATCAGTTTCATAAACTAGGGTTTTGCTTAGTTTCCTTCAATTCAACTCTCGCATTAGTGGGTCAACTCTGCAAAACCCTCAATCATGCCAGTATTGGTAGTGTTCCCATATCGACATTGGCCATACACACTTGTTTGAGCCAATGGCATGGAATATTGTTGCTCTGTTTGTTTTTTCACTCCTAAACTAAGAGTTACCAAGTGTCCCTAAACGACATTTCAACTTTCAACTTGACATAACTCGGTAACCGAAGGTCGAAAATAAAATACGTCGACTCCATTGGTCTCTTGGAATTCCATTACCTCTAGTGGGCCATCTCCACCACATTTTCATGGCCCAGCTAGTTCAATGTGCATCGGTTTCGTAAACTAGAGGTTTGCTCAGTTTCCTTCAATGCAACTCTCGCATTGGTGGGTCAACTCTGCAAAACCCTCCACCGTGATAGTATTGTTAGTGTTCCCATATCAGCATTATCCATACACACTTGTCAGAGCTATCGACATGAAATATTTCTGCTCCATTTGGTTTTTCACTCCTAGACCGAGAGTCATGAAGTGTCCCTGAACGACATTTTCATGTGACTTTCAATTTGACATAACTCGGAAACTGGAGATCGGATCGACGATCCGTTGACTTCATTGGTCTCCTGAAATGCCATTAACTATAGTGGGCCCTCTCCACTGTGTTTTCATGGCCTAGTTATTTCATTGTGCATCGGTTTCATAAACTAGGGGTTTTCTCAGTTTCCTTCAATGCAACTCTCGCATTGGTGGGTCAACTCTACAAAACCCTCCATCGTGCTAGTATTGGTAGTGTTCCCATAGTGGCATTGTCCATACACACTTGTTGAGGATAATGAAATGCAATCTTGCTGCCTCGTTTGGTTTTTCGCTCCCGGACCGAGAGTCACCAATTGTCCTTGAACAACATTTTCATGCGAATTTCAACTCGACATAACTTTTCAACTCGACATAACTTGGTAAACGGAGGTCGGATCGACAAGCCGTTGACTCCATTGGTATCCTAACATGGCATTACATCTAGTGGGCCCTCTCCACCATGTTTTCATGGCCCAGTTAGTTCTTTGTGCATCGGTTTCATGTGACTAGATTTTTTCTCAGTTTCCTTCAATGCAACTCTTGCATTGGTGGGTCAACTTTGTAAAACTATCCACCGTGCTAGTCTTGGTAGTGTTCCCATATCAGCATTGTCCATACACACTTTTTGGATCCAATGACATGCAATCTTGCTGCTCCATTTGTTTTTTCACTCCCGAAACGAGAGTCACCAAGTGTCCTTGAACGACATTTTCATATGAATTTCAACTTGACATAACTAGACAACTAGAGGTCAGATCGACAAGCCGTCGACTCTGTTGGTATCCTGGCATGCCATTACCTCTAGTCATCCCTATCCACCATGTTTTCATGGCCTAGTGACTTTCATTGTGCATCCAATCACACTTGTGTTAGTCAATTTGGACATTGAAATCATCAAATATGACTTTTTTACTAAAACCACTTGTTTAAGCCTAAGCATGGAAAATTTTAAGGATCATAATTTCTTAAAGTGTAGAAGCCTTGGTGAATCTTACTAATTCTTGAATTTTTAACCATAAAATGTTTGACCATATTTTCAACCATAAAATGTTTGGTGATATATGAATTGTTCTTGTTGTCCAAATATTGTGTACGTGCAGATTTGAATTTAAACTTATATTTATGATTGGGTATGAGTCTAGCATTGGTTATGAATTATAATTTGGAAAAAAATTGGGTTGAATTTGTTAAGTGATTTAACATCTATCTTGAAAATAATTTTCTTGACATATATCTTGAAAATAAAAGAGTAGATTTATTGATGTTGGAATTTGTTGTAATAAGAGATTCTGGATATGTTATATGCTTGCAAAGAGTGCCCTAAGGGATGTGTCTTCATGGTGTTAACGTACACTTGGAATAGCGTTTATTTTGTTGGTTTTCCTTGTGATATTATGATGTAGATAAGTGAAATATTGAACCATAGTTACCACCTTCACACACATGTTGAGGAGAAACAAATGAGCATAGTAACCACCTTGGCACACATATTGAGGATAAGCAAGCATTGTAACCACCTCTGACACATATGTTGAGGAGCATTGGAAACAAGAATATTGGTACACAACTAGAGGAGGAATGCATTACATGAGGAAACTTGGATATGCATGAGGACACTAGGGTTATATGTAAGTAAACCTTAGAGAAGGAGATATAATACTAGAGAAATTGATGGTTGTCTTACAGAATCCATAGTTTCCCTTTTCACTCTCCTCACACCTGTTTTCTCTTTTGTGTTCTTTTAGTTTCTCTTATTTAGAACCGCT
The DNA here is from genome assembly GCA_001517045.1 of Pseudotsuga menziesii. Taxonomy (NCBI): domain Eukaryota; kingdom Viridiplantae; phylum Streptophyta; class Pinopsida; order Pinales; family Pinaceae; genus Pseudotsuga; species Pseudotsuga menziesii. The sequence continues at coordinate 34,859 of LPNX010833087.1, read as the reverse complement.
TAGACCATATACCTAATATACAAGAGAAAATAGAAAAAAACTAGGGTTCACTAATTACAAACCATAAACCTAAAAATTAGGGTTTATAAATTTACACATATAACTACAAACTAGGGTTTTATAAAGTAGAAATTCACATACATAGATATCATGTGCTCAGTTAGTCTCACTTATGTAGAAATAATTAAACCACCTACCTAAGCTACATGCATATATAGAAAAAAAAACTAGGGTTTCATGAACCACAAACCACAAAACACAAACCTAAAAAATAAGGATTACAAATACCTAGACCATATGCCTAATCTATAAGAACAAATGTCAATAAAGCTAGCGTTTCTTGAACTAGAAACCACAAACTTAAAATCTAGGGTTCACATATTTAGACATAGAACTACAAACTACGGTTTATGAACTCATTAGATTTATATCATTATATTTGTTAGTCTCACTTAACTAGAAACTAGTAGAACCATATACCTAGAAGATATATACCTGCACTACAAAATAGCTAGGGTTTTATGAACTACATTGGATGTAATTTTCCTTTCAATTATGCATGTGGTTGAAGCATGTGAGTGGTGTTGATGGGATGTTATCATGGTATCATACAAATTCAACCTCTTTTGTAACCGACATACATTGACATAGACCCCAATCAGTCCACTTTTCATAAAGATAGGACTGTCAAACTAAGAATGATTTCTAGCCAAGTCAAAATGATTATGACAGTCCAAAACACTAATTTATAGCTTGCCAAAATGAGCGTACAATCCCGAATGCAAGTACGAATGATAAACAAGAGTTGAAATGGCACTTTGAATTAGTGAAAGGTACTGTCAAAACAAAGTATTTCCAGCCAAGCATTTAGCATTATGACAGTCCTATATTTCACTTTTTAGCTTGTTAAGACAAAGGTACAATATTTTAAGTAAATATAAGTGATAAACAATTTTATAAGTGCCAATTTTCCAAGGCAATGGGACTCTTAAAGCAAATCAAATTTCCAGTCAAGTAAAATGTCTTATGACAGTCCAAGCTGTAATTTCCAAACAAGTAGGAATGATAACAAGTATATTCAGTTGGATTTTGATGACACAATGAATTTCAAGCAATTCAAGGCCTTTTCTTGTATTTTTCCAAGTTATGGATGTTTATATACCACTATTAAATTTGTTTAAGTATGGCTAGGAATGATTGTTTAGATATAGTCCCTTTAGGGTGTCTTTGTGCCACTTTAAATTGGGTTTTGGACAAATTTGAGGTGAGGCGTTAGTGACTGGGTAAGATAGGAAGGAAATGAAGTGACCTTAGGCTAGGATAGGTGGGTAAGAAGGCTATTAGGGATTCCCTAAATAGGACATTACAGTCAAGAATTAGACAAGTCAAGAGGAATTTAAAGGACAAAATAGTGTGAAGTTAGCCTTGCATTAGGGTCTTAGCATGCTAGGAGGTTAGGGCTATGGCTAAGGGAGAAGTTAGGGTAGCTTAGGATGTGTTAGTGGTGTTCTAGGGATGTCCAAAATGGATATTATAGTCATAGATATAGGGAGATCCATGGGGGTCTAAGTAGTGTGGAAATGAAAGGAATAAGCCTTTCTTTAGAGAGTGAGAAAGGTAGGAGTCTAGGGAAAGGGTTTTAGCAAGGGTTAGGATAGAATAGAATGGTTTAGGCGTGTCTTATGGCTGCCTAATATGTATTATTATAGTCTAGTTTTATAGAAATTCCTAGGGTTAGTAAAGGTTAGAAAATGGAGTAGAATGCCTATTGATATGGACAAGGTAAGTCCAAAACACATGTAATAAATTTTTACCTTCTTTTCACTATGATGCTTGCATGGTAACTATGGTATAAATCTAGGGTTGATACTCCATATGCATTCATTTCCCATCCTTTCCTTCATTCCTTCATCTATTGAATGTTAATTTATTCTTATCAACTCTAGGAATAAGCCTATTTTAGAGCCTCTTTCTCTCATGATTTTTTAATCTATGAGTTGTGGAAGATGAGCTATGTTTTACTTATTTCACTATGGTTTATAAAAGGAGTGCTCGGGAAGCTCTAACCCTAGCTTATGTGAAGTAATCCATGCTTAAGATTTGAAGTATTTCATTTGATTAGTCTATAAAGAATATGTGACATATGAATACAACCCTAGGCATGCTCATATACAAACAAAATGGTACTTTATAATAGGCCACAAGAGATGGTTAGGTAGGGTTGGTGTTAGGGTTTCCCTCGTAGGTTTAGGGTTTCATTATTTATTCTAAACCCTAGGTTATACGTGCTAACCCCAAAACACCATTTGGGTTAGGGTTTCCTCATTGATTATCAAGCCTAGGTTATGCTAGGGATTGTGGCATTTAAGAAACCCTAAGGTTACTTGGTGTGCTTATTGTAATGATTCTTTTTAAAATGAGTGACCAACTTTAGTTAGAATTGATTCTTATCTAAGAGTTGTTGGTAGCTAGGGTTTTAGAGATCTTGGCTTATAGAGTCCTAGGAGGGATGCTAAGGCTAGAGAAGGGGTTTTGAAAGGGGTGAAGGTATGATCCTATAGGTCGAGGATAGGAGTATGAGATCCCAAGCTTAGGTTTAGGAAATGAGAGAGGAGAGGTGGAAAGGTAAGTGAGTAGGTTAGGAGATGGAGAATGGAGGAAGGGTTTGGAAGGGTAGAAAGCTAGGGTTTTAGGTTAGGTGTCTAGTTAGGTCTAGGTACTTAGGGTTTAGGTTTGCAATAACAAGGCAAAATCTAGGTATGACAAGCCAAGAAAACAAATGGAAGGGTTGAGGGGTGAAGGGAGGCTTGCCAAACTAGAAAAATATCTCAAAAAAATTATTTGGTAGCAAGAAGAATACTTGATGGAAAAATTTGCTAGATTGAAAAATTATTTGCACTATGATTTACAAGATCAAGTATTTGGTATTTAAAATTATCTTTGTTATTGTACACGTTTATGCAGTTGTGTATTTTTTTGTTAACTAACTTATACTGTTAAATTTTTTATGCATTTTATTGTGAACATACAGACTTTATTGCTTCATCAACAATAAGTATTGCAAGCAAATCAACTGTAAACTACTATTGCGTTCGACATAATGTATATAAATCTGTAATAAAAGGAAAAGTAATATAAAGAAGTGCAAAATGATATATTAATATACAGAAATTTCCAATCATATATAGTAGTAGTGAAAAATGGAACATCATTCCCAATGTCTATGCAATGGCAACTCATGATTTATACAAAATATGGCAACTCGTGCCTTATAAAAAATATGGCAACTCATGCCAAAATGCCACATCATGGCTAGTGTACATAGGAAGGTCTCTCAATCCTCTTTCCCACCCCCGGAGCTCCCAAGTGCACCTCCAAAATTGATCTTCCTCTTATTCGAGCTAGAGGAAGCTTGGTTGTGCTGGCCACTTCGACCACCTCCCCTTAGGCTCTGAAACAACAACAATCAAATGTCAACTCCTATAGGAAATTATACAAGTATAAAACACAATTTAAAAATAAAAATTATGTTTTCAAATCTTAAATAGCTCACCTTAGGCGAGACCGTAAGTGGTGAGCAGGATACCCTCCTCAATGATCCAAGTCTCTTGGCAATGCCATCTTGTGACATTTAAACGATAAGATAACTCATACAATTCACTTCCTATGTTAATTTTCATTAATATTCATGAGATTTTCATAAACTAATTAATCTCATCATGAACACAACAGGTTGGTCCTGGGGGATGGCAGGTGGAGCAATCGGCTCATCCTCAAGGGTTGCAGGTGGAGCATTCAACTGGTTATCGAGGGTGGTAGGTGGAGTAGTGGACTATACAACCTTCTCTGATGCTATGGTGGATGGCATAGTAGGGCATGTAGCCACATAAACGTTGGCTACAAAACTAGGGGGCACAGTGAGAGAGGGCGTGGACTGGAGTGGGTGA
>LPNX010833087.1:0-30737 GCA_001517045.1 Pseudotsuga menziesii | reverse complement strand
GGGGGGGGGGGGGGGGGGGGGGGGGGGGGGGGGGGGGGGAGTGAGAAAAGGATGTGATGAAGAAGGGGGAGCTGGATGGGAGGCAAGGGATGGATGGAACAGAGTGGGGAGAGATACAGGGAAAAGGAAATGTATTCCAAGGGCTACACCTGGCATATATGGTGGGAAAAAGGCAGTCGATGGAGAGATAGTGACACTGACATGCCTATGTAATCGGACCTACATACATATTCATGGCCTCGTATATTAGTACATAAAAAATATAACTATACAAATCTAAGCCATCAAAACTGAAATTAAATTTATACTTTATTACAAGATACCTACTCATGAGGGGATCTGTTGATCCCCGACGGGGATGGATGGTCACTCACTCCTGCAGAAACCTGTTCATTTGCACAAAAATATTTAGGTTAAATTAATAAATATTAACTACATTGGACGATAATATTAACTACTAACATTAAATTTAATTACAGAAAGAAAAATACTTGTGTGTATGGTGTCACGATGTCCTCTACAGCTGCCATGGCTCCATCTAGGTTGAAGGAACCAACGTCCTCCCACCCAGGCATTGGAGACTCAACACTGAATAGTGGTACATTAAAACAAATCAATTCATCAACATCTGATTCTAAGTTAAACTTATTAGAAATTATGAGATTGCATAACGTATAATCAATACTTGAACATTAAATAAAACAATAACTAACCTAGTGTAGGTAGCTCTATGTGGCATGCTCCTGCATGGGAACATGGCATGGATGCCCACAATGAGAACAATGATGTGGCACTGGTCTTGTTGAGCTGGATGGATCATCCTGTATACCACATGTAGCTTCTTTCCCTCGCCCACCACCACTAGACTGTGCAGAAGTGTGTCTCTTAGGGTGGTCCTACTCGCTCTGCGAGGACATAGACACAAATGTGGTATGCATGAGAAGGTGTCACGTGGCACGTATAACGGACTCATGGATCTCATCTAGCCCGCTAGCTAACCTAGGGGGTTGAGGAAGCAGGTTTGGCTCTAGCCTAGCTGCAAGAGGTCCTCTGAGTGGGTTCTGGTGGGCATGAGGTCGATCTTGGGTTGAGCCAAAATCAACGCCCTGGAACTCATTGATGTTGAATTAGTTCACATGGAACCCTAAGACAAACTCATCCCATAGTATCCTGAGAAAATACTATAGGACCTCGACATTGTTACATGGAGGCTTGTCAAAAACCATGAACCATCTCTTCCTCCAGTTTTCTCTCCATGGCTGGTAATTACACCAGTCCATGCAAACTGAATATCACATCTGGAGGCTGCTTTGTTCTCGGATGTATAAATTTTATCCACAGTTGGGATTTTGTGATATTTAGTTTTTTTATATCCTCTTTGGACATACCAATGCCATAATGTTCTCTCATTTGAGCCCTATATTGGCTCAAATTGGTTATCTCACTATGGGAAATGTTGATAGACTCTATTATGTTTTGTAGTGATGTGGCGAGGGAAACCCAAGAGGGTTCCCTGGTGTTCTTCAGTTCATCACTCAATATTCTTAATTGGTTTAAATCCCCGTGTAATTCATCTTCGGGGTTTTATTTGTTTAATTCAAGGTTTTCTTTGTTTAATTTGTGGTTTGGGTCCTCTGATTGGTTTGTTTCACTCCTTTCTTGGAATGGTTCATTGTTATTTGTCATTATGTTTAGGTAATTTGTATTTGCAATATCAAATTTTACCCATTTCAATTGATTTGCAATTTTTTTTAATTTTGTATTTTATTTGAAAAACAATAAAAAAACATTAAATTAAACAAAAAAATGCAAATACTACTCCATCTACCTTTCTCCAACATCGTGGGTGTCGTTTTAAGCTGTTTGGACACTTCCTTTGGGCTTCGTTGGTGTTGTTTTCGCTTCTTTGGAGGTTTTTTTCGCCGCCTTGCGCGCTCGTGGGTGGGTTGTGAACTAACAAAATTGTTCATTGGTTTTTTTTAAACACAGAGACGTGCACACGTCCCTATATGTGAATACACAAAACACGCGTGTGCGCACTTACATGCATGTGCATCATTAGGGGTGCATGCGTGCTCCTATTTCCCACTCTAGAAATATGGCATGGAGGTTTGTCATTGTCGAAGCAAGAGCGCGTGCATGTGTTCAAGGGTGCATGCATGTTCTTGTTTTTTTTCGCTCGTGCGTTCCCATTGCATCATAATTGGGTAGCAGCCTCTTGCGGGCGTCCGCATACATTCTATAATAGTTTCATCTATCACCTTATTCAATATGAAATAAGATTTTGAGAATGTGGGAGATGTCGAGAGGAGTTTAGTCAACTAGTTGATTAGTCTTGATTAGTCATAATAGTCAACTAATGTCTATAAAAGGAGCTGAATAGTTATTCATACTAGTTGGGTCAAACAAAAGAGGTAGTTAAAAATAATTACAATGACGTCATGATTGTAATCTATAAATAGATTTTATCTTGGCATGTATGAGGATATCATTGATTGAATAATATAATAGACTACTTGATGTCGATTCTATCATTACTTTTTTTCTTTTTTCTCTTTTTTTTGTTATAAAAAATTAGGTCAGGGATAACCTTAGTGTTGGATTTGAGAACAATTTACCCAACAAAAAGTAGAAATGACACCATGATCACATGGAGTATTAGAGGGATACAACATCTCCCACATGAAAGTACTGCAACTCTCCCCAAAGGGAATGCAACCTAGGATTCCATTGGGTTAGCGTAATTCCATACCACTGGCTCACACCCTCAACCCCTTCCTTCTCCTATTTCCATGTATGTCTTCTTATACTAATGTTTCTTATAGTTGATTTCCCTACTAGTAACTACTTGTATGCCATTAAATTACAACATTTGTCTTTAATTTGTTTACATGTTGATGAATTGATCCTATGACTTAAATGATTTATATTTATCATCAATGACTTAAGATTTTAAATATGATGTAACTTCAATTGACCAATTGATCTTGACACTTCAATTTTTATATTTTTGTTAATGACTTAAGCTTTTTAATGTGATGTAACTTCACTTAGGTCGTGATTACTTTTCTCATGTTCCAACCTAATCATCCTAACACTTTCTAAATATAAAAAGCTTTATTTTTGTCATTAATTACTTAAACCTTAAAATGTGATTTGACTTTGCTTAGGTTTTCATGTTCCGACCTATCATCCTGTCACTTTCTCAATAAAGAGTGAAATATTTTTGTTGATAAATAATTTTTTTCTTTTATGCATTTTTCATAAAAAACAATTTGGAATAGTTAAAACTAGTTATTTCCTCAAAATGTATTTTGAAATTTGTTGATGTGAACATATATACAAGATAACTCTGCAATCCAAATTAATAATAAGAGAGAGTTGGTTACATCTAATACACACTGCTTGACCAAAGCCTTGAATGAACGAGTATCCACTATATCGACCTTACTTCATTATGGTGCTTGCTTACCAAGAGCTTTGAATAAGTAAATTGAAAAATGAGTGAACAATTCAAGGTTCAACTTTCAATTTACTTATTCACATGTCCATTCATTGTCCAAATCAAGGAATCAAAATAAGTTACTTATAAATCCATTTGATCTTGAGCATGAAGAGAATGTAGATGGAGACTTTCTTACGCCCATGTCTAAGGTTATCAATGACTACTTCATGGGACCATGGATTAACTAGTTGATCCAATGGTTAGAACAAAATGATGTGAATCCTAACAAAACCCCTTTGGATTCTCAATGTGTAGTCGAGGCCATGACTACTATATAAATCTCTAAGGGACACCTCATCTCTAGAAAAAATGGAATCTTGTTTACATGTGTGTATGGATCATCATCATCATCAAGGTTTGTAAAATATTCCTATGAAGAAAAATGTGCATACCTAATATAGGTGCATAACATATGGATGGTAAGTGTCAAATTCCTATGAAGAAAAATGCACATACCTAATATAGATGCATAACATATGGATGGTAAGTGTCACGCTCTCCCTTTAGATGTTCTTTTTCCTATCATTCTTGAATATACAACCGTAATGTAAAATATTTACATATGTTCAAATGATATATCTATTACAACAGTAATGTAAAATATTTACATATGTTCAAATTCATCATAGCATATATGTTTTATGGTGCAACTCATTGAATCATTACAAATAATTGTAAAAGAATTTAACATATTGATAAAATAAAACTTATTTTAATGATAATTTTTAAGATGTTAAACCTAACCTTGTTACCTTGAGTGCCTCCTATGGTACAATCTTTCTAGTTCCAAAGGAAAATTTTGATATCCCATAATAGAAATGTCACTACAACATTAAGCTTGTCCAGATAAAGGGAAATAATTCCACAAATCTAAAGTACTAATAACTCTATTTCCTTGGAATCTAATTTTTATTTTTGCTTCATACATCAATGTTTGCCTATCAGAATTGTATACTAATAGTTAACTTATGATTTTAACAATTGCGTTTAATTATGACTCGTTAGCGTCCATGGCTATATGCACGTGCCTTTATTCCCATGTAAATAGAAAATGAGAATCCATCTAGTTTGGTGGCATGCAATACTTAAAGTTTCATTTTGAAAGGTTTCCACACAAAGTCTTATACATATTTTGTAATTATTTTATTTTCTCTTATATGTTATATTACTTATAAATTCTATGGTTTCGTATTTTACATTTTATTGCACATCATGTATAACAATAAGGAGTAATATGCTTGTTGCAAAATTGTTAATATTGACAAAGCATATATGTGTTCTTATTCTCATATTCCATTTTCCATGGAGTGATCTAAAGTTCAATTTATTTAAATGTAACTTTTATCCTAATAGAAAATTCAATAATTCCTTATTGACAAATTTTCACTACCTAATATATGTGAGTACTATAACTTACATATTTTATTATGTTCAACTATCTTACGTATCCAAATGAACATATCTTTATTTTATTTTGTATGTTAGCACACAATCAAATCACATCTAGTTTGGTAGAATATAATTCAATACAACTTACATATTTTATTATGTTTAACTATCTTATGTGTGAACATATCTTTATTTTGTATGTTAGCACACAATCAGATCACATCTAGTTTGTTAGCATATAATTCAATTTAGTTCGTTATTGACAAATTTTCACTACCTAATATGTGAGTACTATAACTTACCTATTTTATTATGTTCAACTATCTTACGTATCCAAATGAACATATCTTTATTTTGTATGTTAGCACACAATTCAGAAACATTTGTTTAGTAATTCTTTTACATGTTTTGTAACTCCAAATTTAAGTTTTCTACATATTTTGTAACTCCAAATTTAAGTTTTCTTACTGTTTTTTTGTTTTGTTTTGATTAACCTCATTTTCTTATTAAGATACAAAGAAAGAAAATGTATTTATGCAAGTGAAATAGGCTCAATGATAAATGTCACAATTGGGTAGATGAGAGTTTTGACATTAGGTTACAACCACCATTAGCTGGCTACATTGAACTTTAATAGCTAAATGTGTTGGAAAATGCCAACACCAACACCCCTCCTAAGCGAAACATAGTGAGAAAAAAAAGGAAAAACAAAGATGGGTCCTGGAAACAAGGCATAATAAGGTACTCATGTACAAAGTTCTTATAACTAGAGAAAAGGAGAAAACCTCATAAGAACAAAATCTCGCCAAAAGAGAGAAAAACACACATGCTGAAGTAAATGCATGTTTCAAACTACTGATCCTCAAGAAAGAGTGCACGAACAACCGAGAAAAAATCATATGATGAGTGTCCCTACAGACACCAATCCGTCTCACTAGAATACATGGGTCCTTAGACACTATAACTGTTGAGTCAAAATAGAAACTGGTGCCATGTACAAGGTTCACTGCAAATATGCTTGATAGGTCAATCAATCATAGTGAGTAAAAAATCACCTAAGGAAGCATTGCATAACCCCCCCAATGTTGAATTGAGTGGAAACCATGACACAATGCACGTCACAATTGGTGGCGAAAGCATGGAGTATGAGCTAAAGGAAATAAATATGCAAAACAAACTAAGAAATAAACAATCCAAAGTGGTGAGCTCCAAGACACTACAAAACAAAGCAACACATGGAGACATATGTCTAGTTAGACTCCTTAAATTATCTACATGAATGGAAAAAAGTCCACTATGCAAAGGTGAAAAATGAGAGGTACAATAAGAACCCATCATGGAAAACAATCCTTGATATGGATTCTCACAAAAAAAGTCATTTTAGATACCCATTTACAAGTGAGAAATCAATACAGTTCTGGAGAAAGAGTACAAAATTCTCTTCTCAACACTGCAAACAAAGGAAATAAAATGAAATCTCAAAGAGGAGCGATGGAAAATATACGAACAATAACCCTTGAATACAATAAATTAGCAAAAGAAAGTGATGCCAAAAAAACTCCCTTTTCTCCAATTTGCCCCACATTAAACACAATCAAGGGATAAATACACAACCAATAGGAAAATACAACAATAGATATTAGTCAAATCACAATCGAGAGAACAAACGAGTCGAAACTTCAGTCGAATCCCATCATGGTCGAACATGAGTTGACCATTCAAAGTAAATCAATGGTAAGAGGGACACTTTACAATCGAAGATACACATCGATATAAAGTTATCCTCAAACATCTATTTAAATGATTCCATGACCATTCATCAATACAACCACAAGCTATGGTTGACACTGGTCCACGGTTCTATCTTTTAAATCTTTTCTAGAAATTTTGAAAAGTAGAGTTTCCATCATTCCAAGAATTTTGTTTCCTAGACACATTCCTCTTATTCTTATGAGGATTTCTATATGGAACATATTTTTGTTATGGATAAATAGAAGAGTTAGGATCATATTCTAGTTCACTCATAGAAGTGGAACAACCCTACACATCAACATAATATTGTTTGCAACAGCATTCTCAAATTTTGGATTGTCAAGGATAGCTAACTCATCAACAAATTCATCAACATGTTTATTTTCACTTTGAATTCCACCAAGAACAAACACAATGGTTATGGAATTAGCATGGCCAAGTGAAGACATAGAGGTAATAACAACATCATAACCAAGACTTGTTTTTTATTGATGCAAATCAGGAGAAATAGGAACAACGATACCTTTTCCATTCTTCCAAAGTCCTCCTCTAGTATAGCCATTTTTTCTTAATTGTCGAGACCCAATATTTGTAGTGTGTGTTTCAAATATAGGAGAAACACAATCATTAGTGAACAATAAAGCGTGTAATGAAAGAGAGACATCAACATTCTTAACACTTGGGCTACTATAAATATCATCAATAGGTGAGCTTGGCAGCTCATTCTCCATTTCAGTATTATGTAGCTGACAAGATTTTTCCTCAAGGTTCTATCTACAAGCCAGTAATCCTTGAATTGTCTCATCCTTCTTAGTGAGCTGAAACAACAAGGAGTCATAATCTTCCTTCAAATATTGATACTCATCAAACATATTGTCATTGTTTTCTTGAAAAGGAGCTATTATTGCACAAAGCTTATCAATAGAGGCATGTAAGTGAGCAACTTCATTAGTTAGTTGGGAATTAGTTTCTTTCATATTGAAAAAATGCTCTTTTAGGGAATCACTTTTTGTTTTTGGGAGAGCTTCTAATTTCATTTCTATATTTTTGACAATATCGACCTTTTCCACAAAATCATCTGCAACATTTTGAAAGAAAGTTTCCATGATGCTTTGCAAGATATATAGCAACCTTTTTGGATTTCTTATTGAAGGGGGCCTTGAACAGAAAACTTGAGTCTGCAACTAATTATTCTTTAGTATGCTATTCTATGTATTTGCAATAAGGAAACAATGGAATGAAAGGAAACAATTTATTTATCAACAACCCTCTTTTGATGTATATTTTGTAATCTCTTACCCATCTCAACCCAAACAAAACAATTCGTGGTTTAAATCAAACAATTTGTCTTGAATGAAAGTGAGTGTCACTGAACACTAGGAACAAAACAATCAGTGAGAAAAACAAATTCAATATGTGTATATTGCACAACATGCGCACCAACAACTAAAGAAATTCTACTGGCAACCATGGTATTTCAATTTCAATCCGGTAGAAATTAGGGAATAGGGCCATGATCTGCTTGTATGCAAAGAATGTCAGCATTTTGGAAGCTTGCGAATCATCACACAAAGGAGAGGTGCCCAGAAATTGGCACAACCCTCAACACAAAATGTTGTGCAATCACAGACAATCAACCACAAAAAGAAACGTCCTAGGCAGCTTCATTTTCTTCCCTCTTACAGGAAATACAATTAAGTAAACTTTGTTGGAAATATTAATTAATCGATCTGTATCATATCTTAGCCGACTCTGTTAGAGTCTTTAACCGTACAGCTTCTTTCATTAAGTATAACAGAATTAAGAGTTCACATTTCCCATATATAAAGCAGTCGAATTTAATTTTAGTCTTTGTATATATAGAAGAACAAAAATGAAAAATAGTGTGAAGAGGAGAAGAGAGAAGCATAGAAGAAGAAGAAGAAAAACTATGTGGAGAGTTCAAGAGTTCAAGCTCTATGTTTTTGAAAAGTGTTGAGAGATGAAGCTCTGTAAAAAGGTGAAACATCCTTGTAAATTTCCAAGATTGTATTTGTGGATATAGTGGTTTGATATGTCATGACATTATATATAAAATTCCATAGTTTATGGTTGAATGCATGTTTTACTTAGCCACACAACTTATCCAGAATTACTTGAGTAAATGATTGTTTACATTTACGATTTAGTGAAAGTCACAAAGAATCCATAAACATTTCATCGTGTAAAAGTTTGATTTTTTATCCGCACATCTTATTTAATACTTTGTTATATGATATTGTGAGTCTGTCACAATATAGTTGTGTTGAGGTTTATCCCATGTTACCGATAGGTGAAAAGGGTTTTTCATTTTATAAGTATTTAGACTAAGAAATCTTTTTTTATTTTTATGAAGTTCTACTAAAAGTGATCCACTCAAAGTGGGAGTTGGTCACAATCAAAAGTGTGTCAAGGGAAAAGTGGGAGTTGGTCTCAACTAAAAGTGTATCAACGGGGGGCGTCTTTGACGGATCAATATTATAATATGTCCGTTCATATTGGGGGTTAAGGTGTTAAAAAAACATCAAAACAATATATTGGGGGTGTATTAAGGGTATATGGGTTTAAATTATTTACTATATAAATATAGCAATATGTTGGGGTCTTTTGTTATTATAAAACATAGCGCTTTGAGAGAATTTCGGTGTGAGAGGGAGCATATGGTTTTCGCGTTTTGGGAGGGAGCATAGGGTTTTAGGCCGTGTTGGAGGAGCACCAAGGAACATGGTTTTCAATCGTGTTGGAGGAGCACCAAGGAATAGGGTTTTCGAAGCGTGTCGTGGGAGAGAGCATAGGGTTTTCGATAGTGTTGGAGGAGCACCAATGCATAGGGTTTTCAACCATGTTGGAGGAGCGCCATACAGGTTTACTGGGATGCTTCCCTTTCTTGGGAGGTAGCATACGTTTTTCGACCGTGTTGGGGGAGCACCACTCAGGTTTACTCCATGTGATGGCGAAGGAATTCCTAGCACTCAACTTTTGTTCTTTTTAACCTAAGGAACTTTACCCTTTCTGGGTTTTCAATCGTGTTGGAGGTTTAAGGAGCAATGCACCCCTTCTTGGTTTTCATCCCTATTGGAGGTTTGAGGAGCAGTGCACTCTTTCTGGGTTTTCAGTCGTGTTGGAGGTTTGAGGAGCACCACGCAGGAGGGTTGAAGCTGGTGTTTTCCTATGTGATGGATCTTTACTCTCGGGTCTTCCTCGATATTTTAATAATGAAAAAGGTACTATCCCTATCTAACCATCTATGTGTAGAGTTGTTTTGAAACGTCCCATGTTTTTCACAAACACCACCAAGAAGTAAGAGTATAGGATTATATGACTTAGAATGTATAGCTCCAATTGTAATAATTTTAGAATACAATTAGAAGTCCTGATTTGTTAGTTTCCCCATTTGGTTTTCCACTGTGAATTTTGTGTCTCTATGTTAATTTCTTGTGTGATTAAGTATCTTTTTTTGTGGATGTTTTTGTTGTTGTTTCCAGCTATTATATGTAGACATGGTTTAACGTAGCATATTCACACAGACACTTTATTATAATAATTATCCTTGTTTAAATATTGCCTTGCATTATTGTTTGACCACATGGTGAAATTATCTGCTTATGCATTAAGTGGAACTATTGCTATATCCCGTGGCATCGCAAATTTTTGAACCCTAAAGCTCGATTTTCCCTTGGATTGAATCGTTGGTAACAGTTAGTGCTCTATTTTGAACTGGTCTGTATATTTCTTATTACTTCCACACACCCTCAATCCAAAATGTGGTTTCATCCTACAACCACTTTTGTAATATACACATACATTAGGCACCAAAATAGTCCACAAATTGTCCTCAATCCTTTGCATTGGATCACTCTCCTACAACCATCATTATACAGGGGTATGAAAATATTTGAATTTCATGGTTATGGTGGTAAAGTGAAAATACTTGCATGATTTCTTGCTTGCATATACCATAAGTGGGAAGAGGTAGTTTGAAATAGAGAGTTTGGTAAGAATATTCAAGAAACATGGTTTATTAGTATAATTCTTTGCTAGAAGAACATATCCAATATGCACTTGGAGACACAAAATTGCCATACCTGCGTAGCAATTTTGCATCTACAACCATACATGCATGCAAGGATGTATGTATTATTTTGTTCATAATGGTATTTAATGCCTTGGAAGAAAGTGATTTACTCGATTTATTGCATTAAATGATGAATAATGGAGGAACATAACAACAGGGTTTGGTTGGGAAAGGCTTAAATGGAAATGTTGGAAACATGTGGAATGGTTTAATTCGATATGGGTGCTTGGGAATTGGTTATGGTGCAATATCAAGTGGTCTGTCATGATGTGAAATGGGTTGGGTTATGAAAATAATAGTATATCTAACATGACTTGAAATATAGGGACAACTCTAGGTGGAGCAGGGAATTTGATCTATGGCAGAAGTAATAGTTTTAGGAATATAGCCAAAAACTATGCCCATGTTGGTAGCATTGCATCTAGTGGTTTTGGTGGATGATTAAATTGATGCAAATAAACTCTAAATGAACAAAGTGATAAAGTAAATGTAATTTCTTGGTTTTATTACGTTATAGTTAAACCAGAAAGAGAAACTATTTCTTATGATTAAACAAAAACAATTAAAAATTAAATAAAAGAGTAATTGAAACACTTTAAAGCATTATGTAGATTTCCAATAAGAGAGTGAGAATTAATTGTAGTTATTCTTTAAAACGTTTTGCATGTCAATGAAGGACAATGAAAATGTTTGTATGTTTAAATTTATTTTCTACAAATATTTCCCTGCATCATACAAAATTCACCCACTTTTGAATTTCTAATAATCTCATCTTGATTTGGTATATAAACTAGTCATATTGATTTAGGACATAAATCATGCCTTGACTTTCACCCTATATAGTTTTACAGTATTCCTTTCATTTTTGGAAACTTGAAATGGTAGGGACATCGAGTGGGATCCTAAATATTCACATATCATCTGCCCAAGGCCTTAACCCTATGACCCCATGCCTTGAAACACACAACCTCAACCACTTGAGCTAGCCCACTAATAGTCAGGTGTTGTATTTACATCTTGATGCTTAATTTATAGTTTATTTGCTCATTTATCCATTCAAATATGAAGCACCAGAGATATATCGTTGCAAATTTTCTTTCGATGAAATTGTTTTGGCTGGATGGAAAATGATTTTGTTATGTAATCTCACAAGACCTCAACTTACCCTTTCCTTCATAACTTGTATTCCAAACTTCAGTGAATGCCATATCCAAAGAGTTTCCAAGGTCTCATCCTCATGAGAATCTCTCTAAAATATGTTTGGTAATAATCATGTAAAACTTAGGGTTAGATCATATATTGTTCACTTACTATGATAAGGGATTCCAAGTTCCAAGATTAAAAAATAATAAATAAGTCTCATGAGTCTTGAAGTTTGTGTACAACTCAAGGTTAGGATTTTGGGTCCTGAATGGCTTAATTTGCTTCATCTCTATCATTTCTTATGCAATGCATTTTCGGATTACCCCCCTGCACATGAATAATGAGTTGATACATTTTTACAATGCATGATATTGTCTCTTTTACTCTTGTTATAACCCTTGATGGAATTTAGCAACACACTAATTTTTTTATTTTTCTATGCTCTACATTTTCTTTAGAATTCTTCTCTTTAAACACTAGATGGAACATCCAAGCTTTTAGGTAGAGTCATCTTGGTGATGATGGTATGCCATCAAAATTCACATAATGAGAAGTTATCTTTCAATCAAAAGGAGCTTCAATTATATGCTAAGTTTACAAAGAACATTGATTGTCCTCAAAATCAAGGTAAGAGTACAACTTGTTACTATTTCCAAAACGTTGATAAAATCTCTATTATTTTTATCCACTAGTTTATCTGAATGCTTCCTGAAGATATTTACTGGGAGGACACCACTATTATTAAGATAGTTTGATTATTATGTGATAGTTTGGAGGTCCATCAACCATGCAATTGGATTATTTTGAATTAGGTCTCCCACAATGGTGTCAGTAATCCCTATATTTTTTTCTAATCTAAGGTGTGCATCACTACATTAATGAAATTTCCAAATTCTTGAAATTGCAAATTGTGTATAAATTTCAATGCTTCTGTTGAATAATTTAAGGTTTGCAAGGTCCTCAATATAGAGCATCAAGTGATAAAACTATCTAATCATACTAGAGGGTTTCCTACAATAGTACTTGGTCAAATATTTCATGGCACTAACTAAGGAGGATAGACCCCACCATTAGTTATATTACCTGATTCCTTCATATGTGAGAGTGATCTCCCCAAATGTTGTTCTCTACATATTATAACAATAACACAACCAATCAAATTATGTAAGGTTGGTTTTAGGTCCACTTTAGGGGCTTCCAATACATCCAAAGGTATGTGGAAGACAAATACATATATATGTGTTATTTGATGCACTTCAACTTAAAAGGCAACCAACAAAGGTTAAAAGGAGAGAATCATGATTCAAAAAAGGCCCTATGTGAGGAAAAATAGGTAAACTTAGTACTAAATTGATGCAGTTCCTGGTTATCCACACAGTCATGGTCAATTTGTCTTTTTGTAATCAAGGTAAATTGTTGTTCAAGAAAGGCACAAATTGGAGTAATAAAAAACATGCAGAAATTCACCAATACTCTTAGATCATGGTTATTTCTTAGTGATACAAAGAGATTCTTGTCGGTTTATTAGTCTCTCATAAATGCAACATTTTTGTTCAGTTTTAGGAGTGGGATGAATAACGGAATCCAAATAATACGTATTTATGATCTTTTAAAGCTTTAAAATAACAATGATACCTCATCTCTGGCCAACAAAAACATCATCAACTATTATAGGCACATTTTAAGCATCTTTATGGTCAAACTTGGGCAGGTTGGTTATAATTGAAACTATTTTTTTTCCTCCTTTAAATCAAAAAATTGTCTATTCTCAAGTTTGGGAAGTTCTAGGGTATGTACGTACATTTATAGGGTATGTACATGATAAATTGTTGCATCCCAACAATCTTCCAGTTTTGTAGAAACGAGTAACGTTCCATGCTTCTGTGGACAGGAGTATGAAAACATGATTGAAGAATTTTTAAATTTTTATTTTATTTTTAAATTTCTTGATGAAAGATAATTGCTATCGATAAAAGTAAATGGGATAAAGCTTCACCCCGAGTCCTCGGTTATTCCATAGAACGTTTCCAGTTTTTCACTTTTGTGAACAAGTGCATGCAAGGAAGGAATTATTTTGTTCAATGGGTATTTGGCTAGGAATTAGGAATGAAGTAAAGGGATGCATGCTCAACTGCATTCTTGACTAGTCCTACAACTCCTCAACAAACTATGCACCTATGTTCTCAGCATAGTTTGAGAGGAATGACATTAATGATTATCCTGTGGCTTTCTTGCAAAGAATGCATGTGATTTTTCGCTTTAGAAATGTATGAAATTACCTCATAATCTCATGGAATCTATTTCTCTGTTTCCTAATGATAAATTATAAGGAGAAGGAGAATTATAGTGAGGGTAGTACCATAAGTTGGCATAGCTTGAACTTGGAGCTAATTATAGAGCAGTGAAAGTTTGGCGGAATGGTACAGATTAAAATAAAAATAAAAAAACTAGTAAAAAAGTAACTCCTAAGCTGTAACAACTCAAGATGACCCACTTATTCCATTGATATATAGAAAAATTCCTTGGGATCAATATAGTTTTTTTTTCTTACCCCTCTCAAAAGTTTCTATGATTTTTCCTTCAACCATATAAAGTTTATCCCAATTTAAAATTTAGAAACTTAGTGCTTAGCCTGGGAGAAATTTTTTTTTGGTTTTCCTAGGCCTTTATGAGTAGGTCCAACATTCTCTTCAAGGAATGGGGATACCAAATAATGACCTTCTGATGTGCCCCTCTTCCTTAGAGATTCTGTTTTAGATCCTTCTGGGAAGAGTCATGTCGAGAGCACCCATAGACACCATAAATACTATTAATGAAATAGCAAGAAAGTGGATTAATATATTCTAGAACATGGATGTTTATCTTGCATGAGACAGTAATTTATGGTCTTCCATCGGTTTGAGATCTGATTTATGGGTTGTACAACAGAACCACTTGCATATCATGGAAGATGGGACAAATTAAGGTGAGGGTTGGGATTAGGGGTATTTCATGATGATAAATGATGAGGGTTTGCAAAATTAAAAATGTTAGGGCTATGGATATTATTAGGGTTAGGGTTAGGGTATGGTGTAAATATAGGTGTCTTGTCAATTTTTGTTTGATGAATAGGGCACAAAGAAAGAATTGGTCTAGGTGGCTACTCTCAAACATAAACATTTCAATATGAAAAATAGTGAACAAACTAGAATTTAACTTAAGAACAAGTACTTATTACAAATATCTTATATGAATTTGGAGGTGGAGCTTGTTGATTGCTTTAAGAAAGTATTGGGTAAATTTCCCTAGTGCTTGACACAACTACAACCATTTTCACATGAAGTTAGATAAACAACATGGATGATAAAAAATCCATGTTCAATTCATGGAACAAGGTGTTAAAATGTAATTATTATAGTAGGATTGGTGTTGGTAGCGTGATGTTCATTTAAATCCCATTTACCTCAAGGTCATATTGGTGAGATTATCATCAACATATATATTTTTGTGTAATTGGATACCCACTTAAGTGGTACCAAATCATCACATCATTGGACGTTATACCAACCTCCATGACAACTTATTGCACATCTATATTTTCTTTTGAAATTGCAAGCAAACATTGAAATATTTTATGTCATTAACTGATTTGTCTCTAGGAAAATATTTTATGCCATTAATGTTGATGTATTTGTAACTTTGGAATGTATTCATCTATGTATCTTATGTATTGTAACCCGATGTTTATTCCGGGATGTATCTATAATGTAATTGAGTCATGTTGTCATGCCCCGATGTTCTGATCAGGAGGATCAATAATGTAAACAAGTCATGTCAAGTCATTGTGGGTAACCCTCCGATTGTCTAAGGGTTAAAGTCCCCTCAGTTCTGGGGCACTAGGGTTACTAGACTCTCCTAGTAGAGGTCGTCCCTAGTAGGGTTTTAGTCATGTCGGGATTAGCATAAATAGAGAGTTGGACTCTCTATTTAACACACAACTCATACACACTCAAGTGTAGCGCATAGTTGAGGAAGGAGAATGCACTGGGGTTAGATAAGAAGAAGGTTACTGCTGTCGGGAGATCACTTACTGTTTTGGGATTTTACTATTTTGGTGTTGATTCTATCTCTGAGAGAGTTGTGGGGTTTTCTCCATTTGTGGTTTCCCCAAGGAAAAACACGGTGTTCATTGTCTCCTGTGTTTGATTTTTGTACTTTTTATTCTCTTAGTTAAAGATCCTAATAATGCTATCTTAATGTTGAAAAACTAACATGGTATCAGAGCAAACCTGAGAAGAAGACACTGTGCAGCTATGGGAACTAGGGATTCCTAGTTTGTGGATCTTCCTCCACATATTTTCAGCAAAAGTAAGGTGGAATAACTCTCCTCCTTAGGGCGCATCTTTCTATCGAAGCAGAATCCAATTCTCAGTTTTTTCAGTTTTGGACCTGTCACTACTGCCAGAAATTAGGGCTTTTTACAGAAGAGGATTTTTTCAGTGAGCCCAGTCCTGGATTGATCTCCTCCCCAAAATCGAATTTAGGGATAAATTTCAAGGCATTTTGGTAGACAGAACTCCGAAAAAGAAAAACCCTAATTTGTTCCTGATCTAGTACTGCGGGATTTCAGCTCCAAATCCAAATCTAACATCTTGACCTGGTAAGGTGTAAATCTCTTGTATTTCAACTTGAGGTTCTCAGTTTTAAGATGTCTCATCATACCAAGCTTGATGAAAAGCTTGAGGGAGCTGATAACTTCCGATCCTGGAAGTATAGGATCTCCTTGGTCCTGGAAGAAAATGAGTTAGACTCCTACATCCATGAGGAGGTTCCAGTTCCAGAGGGAGATGAGGCAAAGGCCTTACATAAGAAGAAGATGGTTATGTCAAATAGGATCAATTCTGATTCTATCAGGGATCACCTTATCCCACAAGCATCCTCTCTCAATACACCTAAAGCTATGTTTGATGCCCTAACCAAATTGTTTGAAGGGAAGAACATAAACCGGAAGATGACTCTGAGGAATCAACTGAAGAATGTGAAGATTCAGAATGCAGAGACCATCCAGTCTTACTTCACAAGGGTTTCTCAGATCAAGGAACAATTAGAAGTTGTATATGAAGAAGTGGAGAATGCATAGATTGTGATGACAACTCTAAATGGCCTTCCTAGGTCATGGGATTCATTCATCCAAGGAATCTGTGCCCGAAAGAAATTAGTCAAATTCAGTAGACTATGGGAAGAATGCTCTCAAAAAGAAGCATGGATAGCAGATCGAGAAGAGAAGATGGGAAGTGAAGATCAAGCTCTCACAGTTCACTCCAAGAAAGGCAGAATAAAAACTCATCACTCCAAAGGTAAGAATCCTCATCATAGAGATAATAGCAGAAAGGACCTATCTAGATTAAGATGTTATACATGTGATGAAATAGGACACTTTGCAAAATATTGTCCTAAGAACAAGGTCCACTCTCATAAAAGGATGGGGAACAAAAGAAGACATCATGCTCATGCTGCAGAGGATGATGAACCTTCCAAGAAAAGAACCAGATATGAAAGTGAAGATTATTCAAGTGAGGATGAATATGTTTTGATCTCCTCTCTCACAGGTAACATTACTCATGGAAGTGATGATTGGCTTATAGACAGTGGGGCTTCCAAACATATGACTGGATTCAAGGAATCCTTTATGAGACTATCAGAACATGAATCACCTCACAAGGTGAAACTAGGAGATGACTACCAATATCCAATAAAAGGTAGTGGGGAATCTTCCTATAAACTAGACTCTGGAAAGTATCTAACAATGAAGGAAGTATTTTTTGTGCCAAGACTCAAGAAGAAATTCCTATCCATATCTGCACTAGATGCAAAAGGAATGAGGGTTTCATTCATAGATGGACAAGTCATCATGTGGCCAAGAGGAAAGACTATTGATGATGCAGTGGTGATTGGAGAACAAGAAGGAGGATTGTACAAATTAAAGGGCCATCCAGAACAAGCATTGGTTCATGGCATAGTAGAGCTAAGTGAACTTTGGCATAGAAGGCTTGCACATGTGCGTTACAAAGCACTGCCAATTGCAAGCAAAGTGGTTGAAGGTATTCCAAAATTCCAAGCAAAACATGATGGGGTCTGCAAAGGATGTGCGAAAGGAAAGAATATAAAGAAGACATTTCCTAGCAGTGAAAGCAAAGCCAAGGGAATCCTAGAAA
Source organism: Pseudotsuga menziesii (assembly GCA_001517045.1). Classification (NCBI taxonomy): domain Eukaryota; kingdom Viridiplantae; phylum Streptophyta; class Pinopsida; order Pinales; family Pinaceae; genus Pseudotsuga; species Pseudotsuga menziesii. The sequence goes on along the minus strand of LPNX010833087.1, from coordinate 12,661 downwards.
TCATCCACTCTGATGTATGCGGTCTTATGTCATCAAGATCACTAAGAGGGTATGCATATTATGTTTCTTTTATTGATGATTTTTCTAGGAATACGTGGGTTTAATTCATGAAGAACAAAGATGAAGTATTTAGCAAATTCAAGGAATTCAAAGCCTTGATCAAGAACCACACTGAAAAGAAGATCAAAAATTTTCAATCAGACAATGGTGGAGAATTCACTTCGAATGAATTCAAAGAGCTATGCAAAGATTCATGGATCAAGAGGGAGTTGTCCACTCCTTATAATCCACAACAGAATGGGATTGCAGAACGAAAGAATAGAATTATCATGGAAGCAGTAAGAGTATGCTTCATGATCAAGATCTTCCTATGCATCTTTGGGCTGAAGCTGCCAAAACAATAGTGTATATACAGAACCGTACTCCACATAGAGTACTCGAGAACAAGACTCTTGAAGAAGTCTTCTCCGGAAAGAAACCAGAAGTCATCCATCTCAGAACATATTTCCCAGGATAGAAGAAGATTGACATCAGTAGGGATGTGACATTTGATGAAGACACAGCTTACAACAAGTCTAGAAAGAAACTTGCTGAAGAACCTGAAGAAGCAGAAGCATCGAGAATTCATGATACAACCATGAACGAAGAAACTCAAGAAGAATATTGAGAGTTTAAAGAACCACAAATACCTGTAGATCCACCTTTGGAGAAGAATCCTCTTAAGAGGAAAACTGCTTGGGTATGAGAACTTATCCAAGGTGCAGAAAGATATGGGGCTCCAGAAGAGAATCACAGAGAAAGAAAGAGGACCAGATCCTACTCCAGGTATGTAGCATTACTATGTGATTTCATTGATAAAGAGCCTTCCAGTTATGAAGAAGTGGGAGAATGGAAAGAATGGAAGGATGCTATGATCAGAGAATACCAATCGATCATGAAGAATGATGTTTGGGATGTTGTCCCAAGACCAGACGGGAAGTCAGTTGTAACTTCCAAATGGATATCCAAGATCAAACATGATGCAGACGGTAGCATTGAAAAATATAAAGCAATATTTGTGGCTTGGGGTTTCTCTCAGAAAGAAGGAATAGATTATGAAGAAACCTTTGCTCCTGTAGCTAGATACACTTCCATTAGATCGGTACTTGCTCTGGCTATAGTGATGAAATGGAAGATACACCAAATGGATGTCAAGACTTCTTTCTTGAATGGTGTAGTAGAAGAGGAAGTGTATGTAGAACAACCACTTGGTTTTGAAACACATGTCAGAGAGTCTCATGTGTGCAGATTGAAGGAAGCCCTGTATGGTTTGAAACAGGCACCTAGTACCTGGTACAGCAGAATTGACAGCTTTCTATCCAGTTTGGGCTTTACCAAGAGTAAAGCAGATTCCAACCTTTACTACAAGGTTGAATATGGCAACCAAGTGATGCTTCTACTATATGTAGATGATCTATTTGTGACAGGTACGGATGGGCTGATTACTGATAGAAAGAGAAAGCTTGCTACTAATTTTGAAATGAAGGAATTGGGGATGATGCATTAATTTCTAGGTATGGAGGTGTGGCAGAGTACAAATGGAATATTCCTTGGACAAGGGAAGTATCCAGTAGAGATCCTGAAGAGGTTTGGGATAATGGAATACACAAGGCTATGGCCACACCTATGGCACCAAATCTGAAGCTCTTGAATGATGCTTCATCAAAATCGGTTGATGCTACGATGTATCGTCAGATGATTGGGTCATTGATGTACTTGATGAACATGAGACCAGATATTTGCTTTGCTATGAACACCTTGAGCCAGTTCCTGATAGATCCAAGACATGTTCACTTGATTGTTGCAAAGCATATTCTAAGGTACCTGAAGGGTATAGTTGATTATGGGCTCAAGAATGATGTGAATTAGAATATTAACCTAGAGGGTCATGTTGATTCAGATTGGGCAGGCAGTGCCATCAATAGGAAGAGCACTTTAGGGTGTTGCTTTAGTATGGGATCAGGTGTGATCTCTTGGTTTAGCAGGAAGCAATCATGTGTGGCACTGAGTACAGCTGAAGCAGAATATGTCACAGCTTGTTCAGCTATTTGTGAGGCAGTATGGCTGAGGAAGCTACTGTCTGATTTATTTGATCTCCAGTTGGATGCTACTTGTATACATTGTGACAACCAGAGTTGCATGAAGTTGTCATAGAATCCAGTGTTCCATGACAAGTCGAAGCATATCGAGATCAAGTATCACTATATCAGGGATATGGTTTAGAGGGGAGCAGTGAAACTTAGTATGTTGCGATGGAGGAACAGATAGCTGATGTGTTGATGAAGCCATTAGCTAGGGTGAAGTTTGAGTACTTTAGGGAGAAGCTTGGTGTTCTCCAGATCAAATTTTCCTCTAAGGGAAAGTGATGAGTCCCATAGCTATTCTGACATGGTGAGAGGATTGGTTCCTTCCATGTCAGATATGAGTGCTGGCCATGCTATCAAGTAGGGAAGATGTAAGGGCAATTTCCATTCTCGGAATGGAGGTACCTGGTCAATTACCAGGAAAACTCAGTCTAGGACTGAGAAGCGATTCTGATGTGATAGAGGGATGTCTTCCCACTTGATCAAATGTAAGGGCTAAACCATTCTATCATGGCTAAAGGATTAGGTTCCTTCCATGTCAGATGTGAGTGTTGGCCATTCCGACGAGCAGGCCGGATGTAAGGGAAACTGTCATTCTCTAGGAGAATGGAGGCACCTGTTCAGTTACCAGGTAGCTCAGTCAAGGACTGGGGGCCATTCTGATGTGACTGTAGGATTGGTTCCTACAAGATCAGATATGAGTGTAGAGACCTTCCATCATTGTGAGAAGGATGTGTTCTCACCTAGATGGATGTAAGTGCAGAGCCTTTTCATCATTGTGAGCAGGATGTGTTCTTGCCTGGATGGATGTAAGTGCAGAGCCTTTTCATCATTGTGAGCAAGATATGTTCCCACCTGGATGAATGTAAGTGCAGAAATATTTCATCATTGTGAGCAGGATGTGTTCCAGCCTGGATGAGAGTCTTTCATCATTGTGAGCAGGATGTGGTTCTAGCATGGATGGAAGAACAAAGATCTTCCATCATTGTGGTAGGATGTGGTTCCAGCCTGGATGAAAGTACAAAAATATTCCATCATTGTGGTAGGATGTGGTTCCAGCCTGGATGGAAGTATAGAACTCTTCCATCATTGTGAGCATGATGTGGTTCCGACCTGGATGGAAGAACATAGATATTCCATCATTGTGGTAGGATGTGGTTCCAGCCTGAATGGATGTGAGTACTGTTCCTTTCTGACGAGTAGGTCAGATATAAGTGATGAAGAATACCTACATGGAGGCTAGGCCTACAACCAACATGAAAAAGGGCTGGCTCTGTAGAACTTCCTGTGATGAGAAGAATCATGAGATAGCACCCGTGATGATCCAAATCAAGTGATGATCTATATCCAGTGATGATGATCCAGCAGTAATGATCCAGATCGAGTGATGATGCCCAGTGATGATCCAGATCCAGTGATGAGATCGAGTGATGATCCACATCCAGTGACGATGTCCCATGATGATCCAGATCTAAAGATGAAGATGATTTAAATACAAAGATGACTTGAAGACTAAGAAGACTTGAATATGCAGATGATGAGATGATCCAGTTGATACAGAGAAGAAGACCGGTGCTGAAAATTGTGTCGAAAGAATACCTTCCTAGTTAAGAGGGAGTGTTGATGTATTTGTAACTTTGGAATGTATTCATCTATGTATCTTATGTATTGTAACCCGATGTTTATTCCGGGATGTATCTATAATGTAATTGAGTCATGTTGTCATGCCCTGATGTTCTGATCGGGAGGATCAATAATGTAAACAAGTCACGTCAAGTCATTGTGGGTAACCCTCCAATTGTCTAAGGGTTAAAGTCCCTTCAGTTCCGAGGCACTAGGTTTATTAGACTCTCCTAATAGAGGTCGGCCCTAGTAGGGTTTTAGTCATGTCGGGATTAGTATAAATAGAGAGTTGGATTCTCTATTTAACACACAACTCATACACACTCAAGTGTAGCACATAGTTGAGGAAGGAGAAGGCACTGGGGCTAGATAAGAAGAAGGTTACTGCTGTCGGGAGATCACTTACTATTTTGGGATTTTACTGTTTTGGTGATAATTCTATCTCTGAGGAAGTTGCAGGGTTTTCTCCATTTATGGTTTCCCCGAGGAAAAACACTGTGTTCATTGTCTCTTGTGTTTGATTGTTGTACTTGTTATTCTCTCAGTTAAAGATCCTAATAATGCTAGCTTAATGTTGAAAAACTAACAATTAATAGAGTTTCTATGTTTTTTCATCTCTTGTTTTGATCACCTTCCGATCTTCTGTAGGTACGTTGAAGTTGACTCATCAGTTTGGGGAGGGATATTTGAAAAAATGACTGACAATACATTTTGTTTCAAGGTGTTTCATCCTGATAGTAATATTTCTTCATCCTTTTTAGAGATTTGAATTGAAAGTTCATACCTTTCTTCTTAGATATTTGTTTTATTAATGAAGTAATATGCATGTGTAAATTTGAAAAGGTTTTTTTTAAAATTATTTATGGATTCAATCACCTAATTTTGCAGCCATATTATATCCAAAATTGTGATTTTTTTTTATAATTTTAGTTGTTTATTAACCAACTAAATTGTACACATGGATGGAAATGCAGATGGATCCAAGTGATGTTGTGGACTTCAAAATTTATATTGGTGATGAGAATTGTGCCCTTGGAACAGTCCAGTGTCAAAAAGGTTGTACATATGTTGATATCTGTTGTGAAATTGTGGCTAATGAAATTGTTGAATATCCTTTTGATTTTATTGGCCCAATTGAAATTCCTTTAAATACAAAGCAAGAGAAAAAAGGAAACCCACAACACCAAATGTAGGAATTAAGAGGAAAGTAGGCATGTTGGTTGTTGAAACATTGCAATCACATGTAATGGAAGGAACGCCAATATTTGAAAACATTGAAGGGAATGTGGAGGAACCTATGCATAAACAACCAAGAGTTGATCATGTGTCTGAGTTAGTGGAACAAATTGTACTAGTTTATCCTAATGTATTGTCATCTTGGGAACATAAAGTCAATAGTTAATGGAAGAGTTTGTCAAGGAGAAGCCAACACTCAAGGTATATTCAGAAAATGGAAAACCTAATATAAAGATACATTGTGAAATTTGTGGCATTGATTATGGAACGGGGGAAGTATTTTTGGCCGTGAACAGTCCATAACTTCAAAAACAATCATATGAAAATAGGGTCCCATAAACGTCACATTTCAATGTTGGGAATTAATGAAATTCCTTCATGTAATGGAGAAGAGACGAAAACAATGGCTAGAGATCAACTTGAGATTGATCAAGCAATCAAACTTCTACGTGATTTCAACCAAACACAAGAGCCTAATTTGTTCAAGGTGGTGGAAGCAACACTTGCAAATTATGAGGACAATAAAAAAGTAACAGTGGAATGTACATGATGCAATAGATGGTTCGTTTTGGTGCCGACAAGTGGTAAAACTATTAGTTCTCTAAATGAGCACATGAAATCAAAGAAGTACACTACTACTACTACTACTACAAATGAGGCTTCACAGGATACAGTTGTGTTGAGGAATGGAATCATTGGGAGACCAAAGAATCCTACCAATGAAAATTCTCAACAAAGTTTGACTAAGTTCTTGATCTCCTCACTACCATCACCATTACATGGGGCTTCTACAAGTTCACATGCTTCTACTTCAGGTGTGTGAATTACCCAAGTTTTAATTTAATAAGTTGAATTTGAATATGCACATTACTTTATTTGTTATTACTTGTTAGTAGAAGTTAGTAGATCATTAACCAATGTGTTTTCTCATCTTTTTCTAGGACAATGCCTCTTCCGATATTATTATGTTGGGGGTATTTGGATCCCTATATTGAGAGAAGAGGGGAGATATTGGACACAAACGTTCTAATGGATGACCAATGTGGTGGAAAAATGTGGGCCATAGAGAAACATACCAGGAGAACACTATTTTATCATGGTACCAAATGTGGTATTAACGGTACATACAAACATATTCATTGCAAGAGGGTTTCTAAAATAGGAATACCTTTTGATTAATTGACATGCAATGTTTGTAAGATGATACCTAATTGTGATGAATTTCAAATGTGTTTATATCACGAATCAAAAGACATGGGAGAGATACAGGGAAAGGGAGAAGGTTGGACCATTTGACTCAAACTAAACTCAAAATTGTTTCAAGAGACGCAAATGATACACATAGGTTAACAATGATCTCTTTGGTGGCAGAGGACGAAGGTTGTTACACTGTCTATTAGAACAAGGTCTCTAAGGAAAAAGTTTTTAGAATCTGCACGAAGAAAGGATTTGTTCAAGTTTTACAAGGATGTGTGTGAGGATCATAAGCAAGGAAAATTACAAGGTACAGATGTAGTTTGGGAATTTGTTCAAGATATATTTCACAACCTAGTTCATTCAAAATCATGGAGAAGGTATAGTGCATCCACTCAATCCATTTATGAGATGATTAAGTTATGGGGAGGTCCTAGATTACATAGCTTTATTATCTTAAATTTGGATTTCCCTTCAATATCTATGACTTTAAGGAAAATTAGAAAATCATTGACATATATCCTAGGGGAGAAGGAGTACATTTTGAGACATTCAGAAAATTTTATGCTTCCTATAAATCCAAACATGGTATAGAGGGCCCAATTCCCATATGCCTTGCTAAAGATGAAACTGTTGTGAAAAAATATGTCAGGTGGGTAGAAAAAAGTGATACATTGGTGGGTTTTTGTGGTAATAAAGAAGAACATAAGTTTCGATCACATTTCTTGGTGACAGTTGGTGAGGGCAATGTAGGCTATGAGATTATTACAAATTCCTTAAAGAATTGTGTGATTGGCCATTATGCACGTGTTATTATTGCAAACCCTTTACATGAGAAGCTTCCTCATTTGGTTGTGGTTTTTCATCCAACGCGCAATAGGTTTGATGCAAATTTTGTCCATCGACAATGGGAAAAAGTAGAAGACCTATCGAAAAAACATGTGGAACATTTTTTAGGACCTATTATTGGTCATTCCTCAGAGGGAGATAGTAGCAGAATAATGCTTATGTTGAAGGATTATTACTCAACGACAGGCATGAGATAACAAATTCCATTGGAAGGGTGGACGATAACTAGGTTGTATGATGGCTTTAAAGTAACATGACTTCATGACCAGGATTACATCCACAATGGCAAAAATCTAGTGAATCCTTTGTTTAGTGGTCGACAGGATTTGATTATTATAGAAGAGTTGATTATTTTTAACCATGTAAGAATGGTTTATAACAATTTTAAAGTGGATGACCAAAATATTAAAATTGAGGGTATAGAGAGGATTGATCGCCAAAACTGGGGTTCAACACAATGCATTGCTTCAAGGAGTGTCTAGAGGTGCCGAAAGAAAATCAGAAGTACATGTTGTTGATTAAATTAGTTGTCATTGATGTTAAATCAGTTATTGAAAGTCAAAGATATGGTGGCAGACTGAAGGTTGGAGGTATCCAGAATAACAAAGGAATAACCCTATTGCAGGTTTCAGGTTGCAGGGTAAATGGAAAATGAATAACCCTATAGCAAGTTGAACGACTGAGATTAAACATGTACAAAGTGATAAATTTTCAAGAAGGATTAAGATTGGACAACAGAGGTTAGTTCTGCCCGAGATACAACGGCTAAGGATCCACAAAAGATAGGAGGAAGGATGAAGTTTCACAACAATCAAGATCGGATGGCTTATATTAGTCCTGCATTAGATCCGATGATTAAGGATTAATTCCAACAGTTAGCTGGAAAATCTAAAGTTCCGTAAAAGATCAAGATCGGACGACTGATATTAGTTCCTCTAAAAGAGATAGACAGTGTGGAAGAAAAAATGCGGAAAGGGAATTGCGGAAGAAACGTTTAAAGATTTTATGAACCTGTAATCCGCAACCCACAATATGAAAGATCGAAGGTCAGGAAAGAATCCACAAGATATCAATGGTGGAGAAGAAATATTGTGGAAATAAGCTTGCGGAAATGATCTTGCGAAAAGGATCTTGTGGAAAGGAGCTTGCAGAAAGTCGAGATACGATTTGAGGGAATATCGCATCTCGCATCCCACAATATAGAGATCGACTACCAAGAAGAAGCCTGCTGAAGATCAACAATGGAAAACTTACTTCCACATTCCACAATGCAGAAAGGAGTTTGCGGAAAGGAAAAATCAGAAAGTTGACATCCCGCATCCCGAAATCTGGAGATCAATGTTCAAGAAGAATCTCGATGAAGATCAACGGTGGCGAATCGTTGAAATAGAAACTTGGTGCAGAAATATGATTTAAAAAAGGAAATTTGTATAATAGATCAACGGTCCAAAGAGATCTAGACAAAATATCAACTTTCCGGATTGTATCTAGTGAAGAAGATAACAGATGCACCAGAAAACGATAAAACAGGCTGCATAAATGAATTTTGAGCTATGGGAAGAATGAAACATTGTCTTTGCTGAAGTGATGTGATGATTGAACAGGTAGATGATGATTGGTTGCTTATGTAAATAAACAGTCATTATCCAAAACGAAAGAGAGAAGCTATGGAGAGTTGCGTTGATACGAAATAGGTATAGGGCAGGGATTATTTTAGGGGCGAATTATAGCCCAATGGCGAATTTTAAGGGTTACCGAAAAAAAGGTGGGCAAATTTTTATATTAAAATGTTATTATTTTATTTAATATATTCGCCCATTATTTATTTTGTATATAGCTATGCCAAGGTAAATCGCATTCATCCTGATTTAGGGAAAATCTAGAAAAATAATATTAGCCCATGAAATTATATATTTTTTCCCACATTCACCTAAATTTTTCCATCTGCCAAGAGATATTTGCCCAAATTCGCCCAATTTTTTCCGATTGGGAGGAGAAATGAAGATTGTTCACCGGATTTATGGATAATAGTTTGAAAAATTGGTATTTTGCCCAGGTTTTATGGATAATACGATTAAAATTTTGCTATTTCACCGGGATTTATGAATATTTCTATAAACTGGTATTAATTCCACCTTGATTGGGGTAAATTAGACATAGTTCGTCCTAGATTTGGATTTGTGGACAATTATTTGAGTAAAATGTGGAGATTTAATCAATTGGGGAAGTTTTTTCACTGGATTTGGTCCATAAATTTAGTGAAGTGAGGAATTTTTTTACCTATATAATGGTGCAAGAGTCAAGACTCAGGCTCAACATCAAGCTTGATTTCTATTGCAAATCGGTCCTTACAGTGGCTGTCAGGCTGAGTGGATTCGTGGGAAGCAATTTCAGAAAGTTTCTTCTATATGCACTGTGCAGGATTTTTACAGGTTAGTTTCTTGCATCTTCTTTTATTTGCAGGATTTTTACAGGTTAGTTGCTATGAGCACTCAACCTTGTTGCTAGACTACAGCTTGATGGGATTTTCCAAATTGGAATCTGGATAGTATTCTTTTTTATGGACCTTTATATGTTTGCGATGGGTGACCTGTTTAGTGTGAAAGTTGTACGGTGATGGGGCTTGCTCAGTCAAATGGGGCATAGTGGGCGTATCCACTCACCAACTTGCGAGAGATGCTCCCACTAAGTAAGTAGCGCTTTCCCCATTCCTGCTGCGATAGGGGGAAGGATAATATGGTCTAATGGGGTCTCCTTTCGAATCGGATCTATATAGTAAAATATAGTAAGATGCTAATTTGCTTAATAAAATTGTGTTAACTTGTAGTTTAATATAAAGCTGCTCAAATGTTAAGGATTTTAGAACAGTGGAAAAACTTCCGAGGGAAACAGATGGAAAAGTGGAGGGGGAAGGGGTTTTGTACCCACCAGCGATATTGAGGGGTATTGAAAGCAGCAAAAGCACTGAGCACTCTTGCATCCATCAGTTACTTTCAATTCTGTTGGGCACCGGGCAGTTATGTTACTGCTGCATGCCTGTCTTTTGCAGTTAGGGATGGACGGAGTTATGGAGAGAGGGAGATTGAAGCCATCAACGAGAGAGCTTTCATAGAAATATTCATTAATAATGTTGACCATATTAATAGCATATTCAGCAAGCATTGCAGGAAGCTGTCCATAACCTTGACAATCGAGCAAGTCGCTGCAATCACCAGTGTTGTAGCTGCCTCGCCCGCCCACATCGAAGGAGCACTGAGCAGCCAGTACGTCCCCAGAATCTACCTGACTTTGTTCTTGCAGAAACGTTAAATGTCCAAGTTTTCCCTTGTTCGAAGGATTTACTGCCACCAGGAATTCCCGCCGCCCAAACTGTGTCTAGACACAGATTCTTCACCATGAATGTTGCACTTTCTACACCTGCACTTGTAAGTCAGCAAAACTGTTTATTTAATTTTTTTTTCAGGACTTGAAATGACGGTATATGTCAACCCATACTGGGCATTGGTTAAATAATTTATATTAACATAGCTATTTAACTCTTGGTTAGTTTATTTTTATAGGTCATCATTTAAGTATCAAGAACTGTATTTTATTATGTTTTATTTATCAGTTATGTATGTATATATTTATATTATTTATTTCAAATTTGGAACTAGAATTAGACAGTAATTCTAGATTGAATAGATATTTTTATGTATATATTTATATTATTTATTTCAAATTTAGAACTAGAAGACAATATTCCTAGATTGAATAGTTTTTACAATCTAGAAAAAGCAGGAAGAGAACCTTTTTGTAATCTAGAAAAGAAAATTTATCCACCATATAAAAAAGAAAGAGCGAGTGGGAGGGTTTATAGGTTCCACAAAACTGATAGCCCATTTCTCAAATAGTAGCAATTCTCTGACTGGATGCAAAGGCATCTTGTCCCTCCTGGAGGGTTTTCCTACCCTCTGGCACACATCACAAGTTTTAGCAGGCAACAATTTTATTGTTTGTAAGCGTGACTTTAGGTTCTTGCATTGTTTCATTGAGATTTTCTTTCAATCTTCCTATAATTTAAAAAAAAAACTTTTTTCGTTCATTCTCAATTTTGAAATATAAACACCAATCCACAATTCACATGCCAACATACATATCGTAAATAACCATAAACATTTCCCCATCCCATCCAATACTAGCACAATCTTCTTAGAGAGCACCTCCTTACCTTGCAAATAAACATTAATCACTAATAACGTGACTGTTGCTGTGATCCGAATGGAACCTGCTAAAGTTGTCATCCCCATTGCAAGTTGATAAGTTGAAGAGTAGCCAACAAGTTGAAGATTAGCTGAATACAATGGGCTGCAATGATCTATAATTTTTAATTCCTGGATAGATTAACTGGTGATGTGAGTTTTATATATCTAGGGTAGCAAGCAATCCGTTAACCGGAACTATCTCCAGATACTTGGTCGTAGCGTATGCAGCAAGAAATTGATCTTTCATATTGAGAACAAGAATCAATGTGATCCTTGTCGTGAAACCTGGGAAATTGGAGAAGTCTATAATCAACATATCCTTATCCTAAAACGTGGAAATTGGAGGAGTCTAAATTCTTCCAGATGTTTTGGACTTTTAGCATGTGGGTGAATCCGCGGACCTGGGTAACACTTTTTGGCAAGCGCATTTCGGCAAAAACAGAAAAACGTACCTCGATCGAGGGCTTGTTAAACCCTTGACCGAGGTCTTAATATCTCGACCGAGGTTTTATCAAGCCCTCGACCAAGGTTTTGTTCAGCCCTCGACCAAGGTATTTCTTAACCCTCGGTCGAGGTATTAAAACCTCGACCGAAGGTTAATAAATACCTCGGTCGAGGTATGGACCTCGGTCGAGGTATGGACCTCGGTCGAGGTATGGACCTCGGTCGAGGTATGGACCTCGGTCGAGGTATGGACCTCAGTCGAGGTACATACCTCGACCGAGGTGCCTGTGTCGAAAAAATTATAAAAAGAGGCCGTGGGGGCCGCGGCCATTTTTTTGCAAAATTTCACTGTGGAAGCTCGACCGAGAAACGACGGAACAGCGGTGTAAGGATTGGCACCCCGAAGCAACCCAACCTCGTCACGATGGAGTTGGAGCCAAGAGGTAACAGTTTAAATAATTGTTTTTCAATTTAAATGGAATTTAATTTTTTTTTTTATAAATTTATAAAATTTGTTTTAAAATTTGGTAAATGTATGTTTTTATAATTTTCATGTTTAAAATGTGTACCGTCAAGCAGAAATGTTGCTGGATTTTTGAAAATTTGTAGTTAAATTGAATTCTTTTGTTAATTTTTTATATATATATAAATTATGTCAACCGGTAGCGTTTATGCTACCGGTTTAATTTTGAAATGTGTCCCAGGAAAGCCGAAATGCTGCCCGATTTTTTTCAATCCTCCGTGAATTCATGGAGGATTGAAAAAAATCCATAAAACACCAACTAAACAAACCTATATGAACCATAGAGACAATTAATCAACTGTAGGCCCGAGACAAATAATAATTGCTTTATAAAAATTTATTTGAAATTGGTTAATAAGTTATAATATTAATAAAAAATCCTCATACCCCACCCCCTTTTTTCAAAACATAAATTAAACCTACCA
>LPNX010833072.1:71949-121197 GCA_001517045.1 Pseudotsuga menziesii | reverse complement strand
CCATTACAACACTGTGGGCCTGTCCCAACAGTAAACCCATACCCTAAATAGTGACAGTCGGTCCTCTCTGTCCTTGAGGTAGCCACTTCCCGTCACACCGCAGCTCTCTGGAGTCTTCCATGCTTCCCGGTACTGACCATGGGTACTATGCACCGCTTCTCTTTCTGTCCTTCGCCTTCAATGCTTGAGCCACGTTGCTCCTTCTTCTTTATGAGGGTCGCTGAGCCCTCTTGTCTTCCGCCGCTGCCTTCAATGCAGTGGTTGAGCTTTCTTCTATCGGCCGCTCTGGTACCGTTGCCTCCTTGAATTTTCTATCCCAAAAGTCATGGTTTCCGGCTCTGCTCTCCAGCTGGAAATGTGCTACACCGTCGTAGCTCTGCCCTATCCTTTTTCCGCTAAACTTCTCTCTTTCCGCCAAAATTAGCAGCTTCTTCTGTAGCTGCGGGATCCTGCTCCAACACAAATATACGACTAAATAAACTACTAGATGTTAACATATTAATGACTAAGCTAAATACGACTAAGATACGGGAAATTAACTACTAATAGTCGTATATATGCGAATTTAGTCATTTTTTGTATTCACAAATTTATGATAGGGCATGGAGGAATCGAACCACCAACCTCCTTCCTATAATTAGGAAAGTGCTCTACCATTGAGATAGCACCCTTTAAAAAGTTTTTATTGCTTGACAATGATGATATTCAAACAAATTTATGATAGATATCAATCTACAAACTACATAGTTATTACTATTGCAAAACTAAACTGGCATTCTTTCCATGGAAAGCTTCCCCAACAGTATTTACACGTGAATTTAATTTTATATCTATTCCACTCATTGCATTAGGTTTGGCATCAATATGTTTTTTAGATATAAATGTTGATGACTTCCCACCCTTATTGACCAACAGCTTTCCATGATTAGAACTCAACCCTGATGCCACAACTTCCACCACCAAAGTAGGGAGATATAATGTTGGAGACACTGAAAGTGAATGAGATGAACTTGTTTTATGATTAGAGGAGCCCTGAAAAGCTGCGATCCTCATACTAAATGATTTTTCCTGTGCAGCATGGGAGCCCCTGCAAGAACCATTAATGTCTCAATATTCAATAAGATATGTAATATTCCACCATAAACTCCTAAATCATATGGAAGCTTATGTTCACTAAACTTAATGTGTAATGTTACTTTGCACCAATCCAGGGGGGGTGCTGGAAAACTAAAAAAATATTCCATAACAATAAACATATTTCATACCAAGATGCACTAGCTAGCAATACAACTGATCTTCCTGCTGCTCCACTAGCAAGGGAATTCTCAGCATTACCTCCTGTGTTCTAGTTTCACATGGAAATATGAACAGGTATATATTATTAGGAAATGAAAATGAAGCCATGTATAAAGAATATAGAATACAATCACTAAAGTAAAACATAAGCTGTCTAAAGAAAATACACATTAGCTTCTATACTAATGATTATTTAAGATTGAATAAGAAGATATTAAATAATCTAATATGGAAGCATAGAAAAAGATGTTTGCACAGATATCAATAACAAATGCTAAAGATAATTGGATGGAAGTACAATATACTAACATACTAAAGTCACTTACAGGAGCCAGTGATTTGCTCAATTTACTTGAAGAAGCTAATCCAAGCAAGGAAACCTCTGCCACTGGTGGAGGTAAACAAAGTCCCCAGTGTTTCCTTGAAGGATTTGTAACATCATAGAACTTCTGAGTTTTGCTGCTAGAAAAATAGGACATAGAAAATCATAAATCATAAAAGCTAAATGTGAAATATTTTTTAAAACAATTTATCCCAATAAATAAAACTTTCTAAATTAATTAAATGCTAGAACATAATTATAGGGGATTAAAGCAGCAAACTTGTTCATATCACCCATTTACTTTTGGTAGACGACACATTGATTTTTAGTCAATAGTTTTGTTAGGGAGCTGGAAAAGATTAATGGGATTTTGGACCTCAATTTCAAGACTATAGGAATGGTAATAAATATGAATAAGTCTTCATAAATGTAAAGTGGATAGGCAGAGTAATTTAAAGACTGGACCAAAATCATATTTCCCATTAATTATTTCAAGAAGTCAAATACCTGGGTTTCATATTGAAACCATATGATTGGCATTTTAATTTTGGTCGTAACTGTCCTGTGGTTCATATATTAACCTTCATTAATCTATTCTAGAGAGCATATAGGAGTATTGGATGTCTATAGCACAACGACCAAAAGGAATCTTAACCAAATCAGAAAGAAGTGTTTTAGCATCCTTCACATAGGAGGGAGGGCCAATAAATTCCACTAGCTATAAATGGAATAGGGTAGCCAATTCGAAGTAAGCTGGGAATGGGGTTTAAAACACATAAAACAATTCAGCTCAAAATTTGCAACTAAAAGCCTTTAGAGATTGCTTTATAATGATGGACACTGAGGTCAAGTTATGAAATCCAAACACTTAAGAGATGCATCCATGGAATATTGGCTTAAAAAAAACACTCATAGGATGCTTGCATTACAAGGAAAGCCTTTGGTAAATCTTTCTCCTTAGTGGGTAAATAAATGAGGGAACTGAGGAAAAGTTAGAATTGGAAAGGACCCGTGGATCAGGATTGAAGGAAATTTCAAATTTCATAGGATCTGTTAGATAGTTTACATGCTCAATGGTATTTATTGTCATAGAGAGGTGGACTTGCAATTGGCAAGAAATTTCTAGTCTTGAGGATGCCTGATAGCAGACAGTCTTAAGTTTACAAGGTGAGCCAGAGGAATGAGATGACTACATTGACTTTCCCAATCATCAAGGATCCAAGAATTTAAAGTGTCCAAGGATCAAGGGAACAAGGAAATTCACTCCGTGGGTCAAAATAGGTTATGCTACCAAAGTGGAGGAACTCATGCAAGAGAGAGAATCTTGGAGGACTGTTGTTTGGAATCTATTCAACCCTTTAGAAACAAAAACACTAATGTGGTTGGTACTGGCTAATAAAGTACTACCAGTGGGAAAATGAGAGATTGGTGTAGAGAAGGGTGATGTATCATATGCAAATGCAATGCTGAGTCTGTGGATCACTTGTTCATCTTGTGCACCTTCTCCATATCTATATGACTTGACGTTTCATAGGTTGCAGGGGACAGATCAAGATTATATATATAGGCATAGCTTGGTAGATTGTCTAGGATTGCATTAGTTACAAAACTGTAGCAACTTTTCAGGTTCCCATGTTTTGCTTATATATTATATGTGGATGTTAAGAAATTTGATGATCTTCCTAGAATAGGTCTTCACAGTTGCCTAGGTAGCACACAAGATTAGAGAGGTAATGGAATGAAAAAGGATTCTAAAAGAAAAACCTTCAAGCTATTCACTAATGCATTATATTGATAAAGAAAAGCCTAGGTATTTTCAAGAGAGCATGAAAAGGAGTATTAGGTATTTGTGGAGGTGGTGCTTTGTTTTTTTCGACTCTTCTTTTCATTTTTTGCTACACTATGAGGCTAGTAAAGGTGCAAGCAAGGAACAAGTCTACATTCAGACTGTGGAAAACAGCTGAGAATGGAGGAATTAAATAATTTCAAGGTTATGGAGATTCAAATTTTATCATAGATTGGGCTAATCATCTGTCCAGCATCGAGAATCTGGGCCTGCATGAACCAAGTTCAAGAGGTCAAAAAATGTTTTGAAACCATAATAATAATCTTTTTTTGACACATTTACCAAGATTTCAACTCAATGGCAGACAAGCTTTCTAAATATACTTTATTGTTATAGAAGGGTACCTAAACCAAACAAGTTAGAAAAGTCACTCTCCTATCTGATTCAGAAAATACTTGTACTAACAACTCTTCTTTTCATTTGTTGCTAAACTATGAGGCTAGTAAAGGGTAAAGTAGGGCATAAGTATACATTCAGACTATTGAAAATAGCTGAGAATGGAGGTATTAAACAATTTCAAGGTTATG
Organism: Pseudotsuga menziesii; assembly: GCA_001517045.1. Lineage (NCBI taxonomy): Eukaryota > Viridiplantae > Streptophyta > Pinopsida > Pinales > Pinaceae > Pseudotsuga > Pseudotsuga menziesii. The sequence continues at coordinate 117,206 of LPNX010833072.1, read as the reverse complement.
GAGATTCAAATTTTATCATAGATTGGGCTAATCATCTATCCAGCATTGAGAATCTAGGCCTGCATGAACCAAGTTCAAGAGGTCCACACCAACCACTAACGATCTTCAATCATCAGCATCTAGTCGTTTATGATTTGTTTCTAGCAGTCTCCATGAAATTATACCAAAGAAATGTTTGTATGTGGTGAGGAAAAGTAATTTTCACAATGGGTCACAAGTCTGCAACACTAAACCATTAGACGTTCTAATAATGTGCACTGTAAAATAATGCTTGCAAACTTCTTTACTTTGACCAGCCGCAATGATGCTAGCAATCAACAAAATTCCTACAATTGCATGTCATCACAGTTATGCAAGTTTAATAAATAAATAAATTATTTAATTTGTCCAGCCTAAAAATAGCAAGTGAACAAGGATTTTAGACTAGATTAACATAAGAAATCAAATATAGAGGGATCTTAGAAGAAATTCATGTACCCCTACATCCTTCTAGACTGTGATCATTCCCAACAACAATCACATTTTGTATGTTTCCTTGTGCTCCCCCCTAGTTGAGACTGTTAAGACAAATACAAATTAATCAACACAAGATAGATCCAATGCATGGCACAAATACATAAAAAAATGTTATGCAGTGTTAAGAGGAAAGGAAAAGATATGAAGGATGCTAATAACATAAAAAATTAATTGGACAACTACTCGATGACAAATAGCAATATGACATTGATTGATTTTGAGACACATAAAATACGTAAAATAGTTTCACTCACATACCAGTATCTATAGAAACACCAGCTCTTTCTGTATTATTGTTATTTGAAGCATAATCCATTGAACCTAGGGACAACTCTCCAGATAGGCCTTCTTTAAGAGCTGTAGAATCATACCTAGCAGCAAGTCCAAGCCGTGTGACATGTTAAAACAACTTCTGCTCATTCATAACTGGAGAACTCGCAGATGCAGTTTTTGGTTCCCCTAATGCTTCTTTTTCGATTTTCCATGAAAGACACATTACTCAATCAATAAAATGCCAATTTGTGGTCAATAATCAATCATTCAAAAGCAAGAATTTTTACCAAAGGTATCACATATGTTATCCTCAACATTCAAATCAATTTCTCGTACCACTTAACATCAAATATACTTCAAAATTTTTCTCTTTCATAATGGAACTCAAAATTACCTTCAAAATCAACACTTGACGGTGGCTTGTCATCACTACTGACATAAGCAAATTCTGGTAGAACAGGTGTCGCTTGTACTGCCACAACTGAATCCACCCTCTTAGCTCTAGCTTCCTGTTTCCAGTTAAAATGAAAGTTTTAAAATTAAAATTGCACTTTTTAACATTAGATAAGAACTGGATCCTCATGATTTAAAAACAATCAGAGAAAGGTTCATTATTTAATTTTTCTAAACTTTTGCAACTACACATTGGTGCCTTTTTCAATGATGTGAAAGCAAAAATTTCACAACATAAGAAAATAGAAACAGATTACTATATTTCTATGGCACCAGAAACAATAGCTATTAAAATTAACACCAACTGTCAAATGCAGCAAAGTGATAAGACAAATAGAGGTTCCACCAATCATAATCATTTTAGTGAGGTAAAAACAAATAGTGGAGAGGTCATTGAACCCTCTGAAATGGAAAAGGAAAACTGAGATAAAACCAGTTAGGATGAGACTTTAACACTTCATGGTCTTCCAAATTCCATTGATATTCTAATAGGAAAGACTCCAACAAGTCAATAAGAGTACAATTTGCATCCTTTCTAATTTTACAGCTCACTTAGTTAATAAGTATTGAATATTATTCAAAATTTTACTGAAGTGATGAGCATCCACCTCCTATTAATAGGTGGAATGTTGTTTACCCTGTGTATATACCATTTGGCTCAACTTAACAACCTTGATGACTCAATTGTTGAACAAACAATGACCTAATTTAACCACCTAGAGAGACCAACCTTGGAAAAAACAATGATTCCCTCTTTAAGAAATGAATCACATGTTGTGACAGGATACCATTTACTCTGTGTGGATATATCAACTAACCCAACTTAAAAACTTTTATGGCTAAACTATGAAACAAGCAGTGACCCGATTTAATGTCCATAATGTGCCAGCCACAGAACACGGAATGCCCCCCTTACAGGGTGTGTCAACCCTTCATACCTTTTGACAAAACATATGCACTACTCAGTAGTGTAATAAATGTTATATAGACTGAGATATACATCCATTGGATCTTAAATCTAATGATGTAGGTTCCATCCTATACAACATTAATTATTCTGTTGTTAAGTACATTAAACAAAAAAATAACAAGATGCACCACCTAATAAAAGAGAATGTTGTTTACACTGTGATTTAAAGGCCTTGATGCCCAACCAAGGATCAAACAATGACCAGAAACAATTGCCTTCATGGTCCAACCACAGAACAAACAATGGCTCTCTTACAAAGGTTAGTATGCCAACATCCTTGGAGAAAAATCATGTAAGAGGAATCAAACCTGGTAGAAGATATAAAAGAACCCCACTCTCACCAACCTGACCTTCAGCAAAAGACCACATCATATAAGAAGAATCAAACCTGGTGGTAGCTGTAACAGATCCCCACTCTTAACGGCCCTAGCCACCCCTACTGACTGACTTATTTAGAACTAATATCATATAAGAGGGAGTGTTTCTTAGTCTTGCGAAATAATTATTTATAATCCAAAGAGCCTCAAACATGGCATGGAAATTAAAATTGATTCCTTTTAAGAGGACTTACCTCCCAAATTTCATTGTCAGAATGTTCTTCAAGTGGGTCCAGATTGCTCCGTACAGTTCTTTCAAATAGTATTGGGTCCTACAGAATAATTCTTAATTTAGACCTTAGATCATGGAGTCCAATCCTCATGAATCCCAAGCCATCCAGTATTTGTTACTGATTTTCTGCACCTGGAATAGTATGTGTGCTCCCAATATGATAGTAACCAAGGTACCCTTATATGCTGCAGTTATAAAAGAAGAGTAGACTTGCATTTTGACCTTCCCAGTTTCTCTTTCTTCTTCCTTTACAATCTGTCCAGATCTATTTTCATTGATTCTCGTTACTCGGTCCTCTACATCCTCATTTTGAAATGGTTTATCGGATCCAGAGTCCATGGTATTGTAGAGTCTACTTTTGTTATTGCCTGTTTGTGGCGCTATCCTCCTAGATGAAATCCGTGCTGCATCAATTGCATTCAAATTATGTTGGTGTCCACCAACTAGCTTTAATAAATCTACACCACCCAGAATATCTTCACTCCTCCCAACTTGAACTATGTCTCCATCTTGCATAACTTGCAAATTTTCCCAAAAGATCCCTAAAATTTTTTCATGACTTGACACTAGCAATTTCCTATTCAAAGAGTAAATTGTGCTGTACATAAAGGTTACACATTTGCAAGTGTAGAAAGTGGGCTCACTAGTATAAGGTCAGATGCAGATAAAAATTCTACTTGATGTTTGACATATACCACTGTCTTTGATCCCAAAACTCCAAGAAGGAACTCTTGTTACATTATTTGGTGAACTAATGAGGCATTGGAATATGCATTCAAATAAAAGTGTACTTTGACAATCTACTCTACAAATGCATTCAATCCTTCTAATTGGAGATTGAGAGCAGTACTTTAAAGAGATGAGCTCATGTATGAGCATCAACAACACTAAAAGGGTCGTTGAGAAGATAGACATCTGCATCCTAGTAGGCAAAAAAGTTTATCCACAAAATGCCAGTCAAACCTAATGTTGCAGTGTGGGGATATTTTCTTAGTTCCTATATAACACATGTGAATATAGAACTGGGAGAATGTGTTGCAGACCACGTTCTCAAGTTGGAACCTGAAAATGTTGCGCATTATGTGGCTTTGTCAAATATATACGCTGCAGCTGGTAGGTGGTCTGATGTAGAAAGGGTGATAAAAATGATGAAATAGAGGAGAATAAGAAGACACCCAGGATGCAGTTTGGTTGAGATCAATAACAAGGTGTATGCTTTTGTCGTAGGGGACAATTCAAATCCAGAAACACAAAAAAAAAGATGAAAGAAGCAGTGAATGTTCCTAACAAGAATTTTATGGTTGATGGAATGTTTATGCTGCATGATGTGGAAGATGAACATAATGAATTTATCTCTGCTAAAGTGGCAGGAAGCTAGCAATTACATCTGCACTTATTGTAATCTACCCTGCAAACCCTATGATAATAGTCAATGATTTGATTTTGATTTTAAGGGGGTGAAACTCTAGGTGCCCAAACTCTCACCATGACTTGGAAGCCCCCACCATCTAATTATGATATTTCAATCATTGTAGTCTAGCTGCTCTTTTTCACTCATAACAGTATTGTTTAAAAACCTTAAGTGGGTGGTGACTACATTTCTGCCACTAGGTGTATTTCCAAAATGGTATTCTCGTGAAGATGCTAGACCATTCCCTCATTTGAAGTAGGGATTTTGTTCTTACTCTTGGAGGTCCATTTCATTCACTTTTGGCCCAGGGGAGAGGGTGCATCATGTCAAGAAACGCTTCTGTGATCTAAAATTTGGAAAACACAGGAATATTACTATATAGAAAGGGCATAATCTTTTATTTTCATCTTTTCAAAACTAACTTCTATATTAGGAATGATACTCTAAAGTATCCAAGGGGAAATTCGATAGGCTTTGTAAGCAATTCATATTATATCTATTAGGATGTCTATCTATTTAATTCAAAATACTGTCAAAATTTTGAAATCCCGAGGAAGGGTGCCTAAATGTTACACGATAGATCTCTACTTGGTACTTTAGATTTCTCATTTTCTCCATATACTGATTACTCAATGCCTTCAGAACTGTCTGTTGATGCTGAGAAAGAATACATCTTGTCATTTTGAAGAGACTTTGCAGCACACATAAAATTGTTACCATGTTTAAGCCAAACTTGAGCTCCTGCAGGATGGATTTTTGCAATTACCATAATTGTTCAATGTTCAAATCTACACAATTTCATATAAAAGATAAACTTTTAAAGCACAATGATATAGACCTTTATGTGATTTATACAAACCAAAACCTTTCAGGTAGAGTATTTTAGACAGGGAATCCATAAATTAGAATACCTTACTATCATTTTACAATTGGAGAGTCTCTCCTATTTTCTGAACTTTTGAATTGTGGTTGATTATTGATAGTGTTCCATGAAGATCAAATTTCTATTGGAATTTATAAGGTAAAGGTACAATTAGTCAGCTTTCTAAATAGGCAATATCCTACTCAATTAACTGACCATTTTTATTGGTAATATATTCATGCATATATTGTAGTACTACAATGCTAGAAAAAGTGGAATATCCTTGAAGCCTTTGAATTGTTCATCATGGTTAAAATATTTCTCTCATCACACAATGTAGCGGCCTCAGCATTGGTAGAGACGAACGGTAGCCAAACTGGTGAAACCATCTCTTGAGGTTTTCTAGATCCACTGAAAGTAGAACCAGATTAGCCATGGGAGGTGTACCCTATTAGAATTTTCCAGATACTTGTCAGTGGAACCAGCTTTCTCACAGTACTAGTAAGATTGTCTTCTAGAGGCAAAAGGCACCTTGAAGCTTAACAAGTTGGAAAATGTGGTACCCTAGGGGGGTTCGCTTCAAGGTATAACTTATGATTTAATTAATGGACATAAAGAATCCAAATGTTACACAAGCAACAATGGAAAAATGGAAATGGATGCACAGGTTACTTGGGTAAGAACAAGGCACCCAATAATAACTAGACTCAGTTATTGATGGCTGCCCTGAAAGTTAAACAATGCAGAGAAATGGGACAATTTGATAATGAAGTGTAGGGATTTAAAATAAACAAGTATCTTGGTAATTATGTACCAAGAAAAAGATACCAGATCCTAATGAGTGAATTTGTGAGACATTTATCGTTATTAAACTTATATATGAAGTTTATTAATAAGATTTTCAATTTGGGTTGAGTTTAAAGGCACTCTAGCACTAAACTATTTGCTGGTATAAAAATCAGATCTGAAACTAAACCAACCAGCAAGAAAACAACACATTCATGGGTTTTTAATAATCCCCAAGTGGCTAAGTTTGAAAATTAGAGGTTCTAGTGCCTATCCTAAGGTGATTTTGGAGTCTTTAAATAAATATTTTTAATGACAAAGAAAACTACAAAAAGCAAACAACTTCTAGCCGTTAAGAAGCTACAAAATTCACATGCATGCAAACACAAACAATTGAAAGCAGCACTAAAAAAGAGTTACTAGTGGACAAGAAGTGAAATAGAGAGTGTTTTGGACACTTACTTGTGTTCTTGAAGAGTGGATGAAGTCACCCCATTCTCTTTAGCAATTGGGTTTGAAAGTTTATTTGGAAAACTTCCTCCACAAGCTAGGGCTCACTTGAAGCCCTTGGTTCCTTTAACTTGCAAACCAAAATCTGAGTTAGTAACTAAGAATCATGGATTAATCAACCACAAACCAAAACTCAACTTACAAAAGGAAAGAGACGTAGAATTTCACTTCTCAAATAGGATTCAAGTTAAACTCAGATTATCATTGTTTAATACACAATCTCATTCAACAATTAATAGCTACAAATTAAATTTATCTCATAAACAATTTTGAATAAGAAGCACATGAGAACTCAACCAAATTACTGAGAGCATAATTAAAAAATCAATCACACATTTGAAAGTTTCAGACACAGATTGATTTAGGAAAAACCTATGAGAGAGAGTGTGCTTTTATTATTTCTTCTTCAAAAATCATTTACAGTACATCAACAGAATTAAACTCAGCATAAAAAACTGACTTATCTCAAGATCTGATAAAATTTCTTCATCTCAAAAACTATTCCCAAAATACAAAAATTCCTTCTTGAATTTCTCCAGTACTATCCCCAAACATTTACTGTAAGTAAGCAGTGCAAGGCTCAATGCATTAATCATGGAAGATTCAAGAATTTGAGTAGCTCCTTTAAAATTCTTTCCAAAGTACAGTTGGGTATCACACTTTGCCTCGCATTCATCATTGTTGTTTGTCCACAACTCATACTCCACCCGATCATCTGGGTGAGGAATAGAATCCCTCTAGTCTAAATTAATATTAAACATATCACCCTTGTTGGTAGCTACTTTCAGTTTGTCATCAAATTGTTTCACAATAAGAGAGGAAGGAATGGTGATATTATGTAGATATTCAGCTGCTGCACCAACCTACAAAATAAACAAATGCATCAATAATCATTTCATATATTTGAGTATCAATTTATCCACCGGGCCTCAACATACCACCTTCCTCTTGAGATCTATGAGTACGGGATTCACTAAAATAAAACTGCTCAGAGCATATTTCTTGCCTCTAAAAAATTATATAGATTTTTAATTCCTTCAGTTTATGTTCAATTAACTAGACATGAAATGATAAAATAAAAATCCATGTACTAAAACCCCATATAGACCACACAGGATGATTACAATCAGGTCTCACTTATGGAGATTCATCTAAATTACTACTCACGTGATAAAAAGCACACTTTAAATGAAGAAAACTCACAATATTCCCATCAAAGATAAACTAGATCAAAGAAATGAAAATCATCCTACTATACAAATTATGAGCCTTTTGACTAAACTTATCAGTTGATTTCATGGGAAAATATTTCTGCTGGTCTTCTCCTCTTTCAATTTTTTTAATCAATGTTGTTAAATAAAGGATTTTAGTAGTATAGATTATAGACCATTACAAGTGTAAAGGAATGTAACAGAATCATCTCCTAAGCTGGTCTTCCAGTACAATTGTATAACCCAATTAATATTACAACCAAAAGATATTGAAATTTAGAAATCCCATAACCATACATTATATACCAAAAGGAGACTTTATTATAGAGAACCTACAGTTTCATAATCTCTAAGTTTCCCACTGTTGATGATATCCCAACTGCTTGAATAAGAAGGGTCACTATAACCATAAACATCAAAACACCCTAGCAAATAAATCTCCTAGATTACAATCACTTCCTTCCAAACTTCAATATCTTCTTTCTGCTCAACTTCTTTAATTTGACCTTTTCTTTAATTACTATCTTCTCATTAGAACCACAGTGGTCATTAGTTACTAATTATGCATAACTACTGTGATTGATTACCTTACATATTATGAATATTTATATAGCTCCAAGTTAAGCTTATTGTTTCATCTTACCTATCATATATGGTGTTCAGTATACTTCTCATTACGGTTTTAATATTTCTTTTGCTTCCTATTTGGCACAAATCCTAAGGTATAGGATAAAGGAAAATAAATGGATTCAAGATCGGTATATGCTCTCTCCTTACCACGGAAGCATGCATATCAATGAAATAACTAGTCAAGGGATTTGATCCTCCCGGAATCCATTTTACCTTGTCACACATAGACTTTTCACCAAATTGCCACTCCCAAGCCTAAGAAGGAATTGGAGTGTTGTTCCAGCATTACCTGATGCTCCAGCATCCCTGTTACTATCCCTTTATGTTTCTGTAATTCTCATTCATTTCCAAAAGCAATGTGCATCAGGCCTTGAAACATGATTACCATTGGCAATACGTTAGGATCACTTCCTTTAGTCCGAGGTTCCAATTACTCTTCCAGGGACATTAATAATATTATCTTATCTATGTTTTGGAGGTTTGGGGACCCAGGGTATAATTAGAGTTGATAAACGTAGATTTCTATCCTTTTAGCTTGGACACAAACATATTAGTTCTCTACTAAGAGTGGACTAGTCTCTTCCCTAACTTGCTTGAATTTGCAATTGCCTGAATATGAAACCTGCATTTGCTAGTGTTGGTTCTAGAATTCAACTTGAGTGTCACTTCTTGTGATAGCAAAGAATCAGGACACTCTCAAAACCATCATTTTGGAAACATACTTTTAGGAATCAATATAACATAATGACTTCTACTGAGTCCTGGCTATAAATTTAAAATCTATTCAAGTTAACCATTCAAAAGGCGAATAAATTGTCCACACTGATTTTCAATGGTGGACAATGGTGATTTTTAGTAGCATCACCATTGTCCACACTAATTTTCTTCTTCTTATACTTTGTCACCGTTATGGTATGTTTTGTAGCTGGACCAGGAGAACAAGTTTTTGAAGGCAAAAAATCAGTCTTCATGCCATTGGAACATGGCAACAGAGTTACACCATTTTTCATCAATTCATATTATTTACAGTGACAATCTTGGGTACTACGCAGTTATAATTCAGAGACACATAAATAACACAAATCAATAATGAATTCAAAGAGGAATTCACAATTATTGATATTTAAACCATTCATGTACCAAGGGAAGTTTACAGTTAATTTAGAAGGTAAATATACCAATCTCATTCCCTAATTCACCGATAAAACCAATCTAATTGTACCATATGAGGAGCTAAAATCTCTACCAGGGATACTCACTCTAACCTATCCCACCAACGGTTGGTCGAGATCACTCATTCTTTGTTAGATGGATCCTTCCACTTCGCAAGTATGAAATACATTCTTGTATATAAAATAAAGTCTTCCAAATGACCACTTACTATTCCCTCTCCCATAGGCCGAATAGTGCACAGATCAATGGCTTCGGTCCTAGAACAAATATATGATCCAATCTTTCTTCCCGGTTCATTCGGTTGCAGGAAGGGGTGAAAACCCATATGCTGTTCCATAAAATATAGAATTGGACAAGGGTGAGATTTTTTATTAGAGGGGATTTTAGGAAATGTTTTAATAGTGTTCATCATAATTTGGTATTCGATCATCTAGTAGATTATATTAATAAATTGACCTTACCTTTTCCAACTGAACTGGCTTACTTCCAAGCTCAACTCTTGCAATAAATCCACAAAATCACATATTTTACCTTACAGTCGATTGGATGAACGAGAAAGGATCAAGATTATTCAAAATCAAACAATTGAAAACATGAGTCACATATGCAAACAAACAATTTTTTTACTTTGAAACAAACAATTTTTTTTTAGATTCAGATTGGGTGCGGTGAAGAACAACTTCCTCGGTAACAAGGTGAGGGTAATTCAAATAAATCTCTTTATGTGAAAGATGAGAGGCAGAACTTGCTTGATAGTAAAAAAATATTATAACATTGAAATCATAAAATTGTATTAAGTGTAACAGGAATGAGGAGTTATACTCTTAGACTTGTGATTCTGACTTGGAACTTCTGCCAAAAGAGAATTTCCAACTTGTGGTGATTCAAACAAAGTTTGAAAAAGTTTGACCTGCAACTATCATCACATAGAACTCACATTATTGACTTCAGCATAACAGGAATCGATTTTACTAGACACCAAAGTCTATAAAACCCCAAAGTGTGTAATCTTATATATTTTTGCACGAGTCAAATTCCTGGCTCTTCTGCCTCATCAAATTAGAGATGGTAACATTGATTGAGTTATAAGAATAAAATAGATTTAACTCATCTAATGTTGTGTTTTCCATTATTCAAGGAGCTAATATCCTATTGCATCTATAAAGATGCATAAGATGAATTTAATAAAAAATTCACATTTTTGTTACATTTCAAAACAAAACAAAAAATCTAGGTGATAGAAGCAAACTTGTATAAGTCTTTTAAATGTAAATAATTGGAAGAAATTTCTAAAACTAGACATACTAATCAAATATGATAATAACAGCCAAGAGAAATAATCATATTCCAAGTGTTTTCATAGCATTAATCTCTTCCTTCAGCACAAAAGAAAATACAATGCTCTGTGCATCTGTAAATTATAGCCAGGAAAATCCTCTTTTGTGTATAATTAGCACCCATCATGCAGTTCCTCATGGACAAAAAGTTAGATAACTTGAATAGTAAAATGCGTAATTTCAAACAACCTTAAAGCCCATACGTCATACACAGACATCTGCACTGAATCAAAAAACTCAAAAAAGTGATCTATTAAGGAGAAACATAACATTTCATTGATAAAACATCTCCAACCTTATTCCTTAACATCTGCATTTCTTATAATGTCTAGTCCTTTGTGAGGTCCAATACTGAATGAAGTGAGGTCTCATTATACAGCAACCCTTGTTAGAATAATCAACCCATAGTTAGCTACCTTAGACATTAAATTAATCATTTTTGTCTTATTTGCCTAGTTTCATGATTCCACCTTATGCAAGTTGTCATCTACATATCCATAGTGGTCAAACTTGCCTATTTTGAATCATGGAGCACTTGGGAAACCTCAAGGAATCAAATATTCTTTATTCTTGGCCTCCTAGGTGCCCTTCTTCTTTTTCTGCTTTATTGCCTGCTTTTTCAGTGCTTTAAGGCAATTGGGAAAGTTTGACTAGGTGAGGTTAACTAGTTTTTTGTCCTCCACATCCTCCACTCTTTTCTCCTATGAAAAGTAGGTATGAGTTGTCCTTCCATCACCTTTTAGCTTGCCTAAGTGCTTTTGCAAATTTGTGAGCTCCTTAGCTGATTTGGAAACTACTTTATGCACCTATGGGGGAATTGCTTAATTTTAGTAAGCCTTATTTTGACTAGATTCGAATTGCCTCCTCATGCATTCAAATCCCTTATGTAATTATTTAACGTAGTAGCCTATGTTATTACAGGGTTGGATATTGTATAGTTATTCAATACAGTTTAGTGTTCAGCTCCATATTCAGTCTCTTTTGTGAGTGATTTTGCATGTACAATTGATAATTGTTGTGAGTGTAATTGTTCTATCACTGGGTTCAATTTCCACGTGGTATCAGAGCCACTGTAGATCGATTTCTCTCCTTCAAATTTGTTTTGTAGGTTCGACATCAGTGACTGGGAGCCTTCTACTGACAGCCAGGACAATTTTTGAGCTATGGATCAATCTCAAAAGATCATCTTGACTTCTTTCAATTTATTTGAATGGAAAGTAGAGATGGAGATACTATTGAGAGTGAAAGGCCTCTATAGGGTGACTATGGCAATAAAAGCAGATCCCAATGCAGCTGCAGAGAAGATAAAATGGCACAACAGGAGGGATGAGGCCTATGGTCTCTTGTGTCTGAGTATTTCCAGAGACCTCCTTTTCCATCTTGATGGATTGACATCACCGAATGAAGTATGGGAGAAGATTGTTGATATTTTTGGAAAGACAGATGAGATGAGGGGACATCAAATCGAAAATGAATTGATCTCCCTGAGTCCAAATAGCTTTGAATCCCTGCAACTCTATTTCTACAAGTTCAAAGCACTTGTTTTGCAGCTAAAACAATGTGGGATCGAAAAGAAGGATGGTCAGCTGGTCTTGGCCATACTCTCGAAGCTTGGGCCTAACTATTCAGTGTTTGTTTTGACCTTCTATGCCACAAATTTGACAACTCGAACCTGGAAGATGCCTAGCCTTGCAGATTCCATGGAATCTCTCACACAAGAACAAGACAAACTGGCGATGATGGGCACCATCAAACCATCCAAAGACCAAGCTCTGGTTGCTGGAGATTCGAGGGTGGATTAAAAAAGAAAAAAGAAAGCTAAAAAGCCACCTGAGAAAAAGAGAGACAAGAACAAGTCTCCGGAGGAGCCACAAGGTTCCAAGAAGAACTACTAGAAGAAGAAGAATAAAGGACAAATGAGCAAGTGCGCATACTGCAATAAGGGCAATCATACTAAGATCTCCTACATGAAGAAGCAAATAGACATGCTGACCCAACTCCTGGAGAAGAATGGCATCTCCCTTCCAGACAGCTCAAAGAAGAGAGAAGGAGGATCAAGTTTAGAAGACAGAGAGAGAGTTCATGCATTGGTTGCTGGCACATCAAGCTCACCTAGTTTCATCATTGATTCTGGAGCTTCAAGACATGGTTTCAACCAAGGAGGCATTCTCCTCACTTGACATGTCGAAAGGTCCACCAATAGTACTGGGAGATGACTCTCTCACTGAAAGTTTGGGCAAAGGGAGGATTGATCTTGATCATGGTCAATTCAGCAATGTGTTGTATGTTCCTAGTCTTGCCTCCAACCTCTTATCAGTGTATCAGATGACCCACAATGGGTCTCCAAAGAAGGTCATATTCTCCCTTGATGAAGTTGAGATCACAGAGATCTCAAGTGGTAAATTCATTGCAAAAGGAGTTGCAAATCATACTTCGAAGGTATACTTGTTCTCACACTTCATACCCTACTCAAACCCCTCTGCTCTTCTAATTCATGCTAATGAGGTAAGCAAGCTTTGGCATGAAATATTTGGCCACCTAAATTACAAGTATCTTTCTTATCTTAGTGAAAAAGAGATGGTCATAGGGTTACCAAAGATAAAATTTTCCAAAGGAGTCTGCCAAGGTTGTATCCTAGGAAAACACCTAGAGCATAAATTTGAGAGAGCTAGTCATGAGAGAACCTCTGCACCCCTCGAGTTGATCCACAGTGATGTTGCTGGCCCATTCCCTCATATTTCCATGAGTTAGGACAAATATGCATTGACTTTCATAGATGACTTTTCCAGGTATTGCTGGGTTTACTTCTTGAAACACAAGTCTGAATTTTTTGGCCTCTTCAAAGTCTTTAAGGCTTTGGTTGAAAACCAGTCTGGGAGGAAACTCAAAGTCCTCAGATCTGAAAATGGTGGTGAGTATGTCAAGTCTGAGTTTATGCAATATTGTTCAGATGCAGGTATTCAGATGCAGCATTCTATCCCTTACACACCATAGCAAAATGGTGTTGCTGAGAGGAAGAACAGATCACTGAAGGAGATGGCAACATGCATGATGGAGGCCAAAACTTTGCCACCAAAGTACTGGGCCGAAGCTATCAACTATGCAGCCTATATTCAGAATAGTGTGCCTCATAAACAGCTTGATGGTATGACTCCTTTCGAAGCATGGAGTGGGCACAAGCCAGATGTGACCCATTTCAGGATTTTTGGCTCAAGGGCTTGGGCTAGAATTCCAATAGAAAAGAGGAAGGATTTGCAGCCCCAAAGCCAAGAGTGTCTATTTGTTGGGTACTCTGAATATTCAAAAGGGTACAATCTGATAAATTTGAGCACAAAAAAAGCCTTCATTGAAAGGTGTGTTCAGTTTCAAGAAGAACCCCTAGCAACAGTGGAAGTTGGAGAAGCTTCTTCACCACCAGATCCTCTGAAAGTAAGTGAAGAGTTTGTTGAACATGCTGATTCTGATATGTCTGATAGTGATGAGTTTATTGCATATCCTAACAGCCCTACAAGGCCAAAATGGGAAGCCAAGACCATTCATGCAGCAGGAGAGCTAGCTGGGAATCCCAATGACCCTAGGAGGACTAGATCTCAATTTGAGAGTGCTCTGTGCATGAAGGATCCTATGTTTCCTGAGAAATGCTATTCGATGGTGGAATCAGATCCTCATACATGTGAATATGCAGCAGGAGATACAATATGGCAAGCAGCCATGAAGGAAGAGTTCATCTCACTCCAGAAGAGCAACACTTGGGAGCTAGTGGATCTTCCCCCAGGGAGGAAGCTAGTTCAGTGTAAGTGGGTGTACAAGACCAAATTTTTTTTTGATGGTTCACCTCTGAAGTACAAGGCCATATTGGTAGCCAAGGGATACTCACAGGTTCATGGAATAGATTACAATGAGACCTTTGCACCAGTGGCAAAGATGGACTCCATCAAGCTAGCCTTAGCCATTGCAGCTTCAAAGCAATGGGAGGTACATCACATGGATGTAAAGTGTGCCTTCCTGAATGGAGATATCACTAAAGAGATATACATGCAGCAGCCTCAAGGATTTGCTACTAACCCATATCTTGTGTGCAGGTTGAGAAAGTCATTGTATGGGCTAAAGCAAGCCCCCATGGCTTGGTATGCCAAGATTGATAGCTTCTTGCTATCACTGAATTCTGTTCGGTGCGAATCAGATCCAAATGTCTATTTTAAGTTAATTAATGGTTCATTAATGATCATTGTGTTATATTTTGATGACCTTCTCATTACAGGAAGCTCAAAGGATGAGATTGCTTCCTTGAAGGGTGCAATGAACCAAGTCTTCTCCATGACAGGTTTGGGGCTCTTAAGCCAATTCTTGGGGCTTGAGATTGCTCAAAAAAAATCTGGAATCAAGGTGCAACAGTCCAAGTATGCCTTGGATTTGCTGAAAAAATTCAAAATGAAGGATTGCAAGCCAAGCAAGACTCCTTTCCTTTCAGGAGTGAAGCTGGAAGAAGCTGGTTCTTCACCTATGGTAAACAATACACTATATAGGCAGTTGATTGGATGTTTGTTGTATCTTACACATACTAGACCTGATATTTATTATGCAGTAAGTGTGGCTTCTAGATACATGGATCAGCCTCATTAGATCCATTGGAAAGCAGCCAAAAGGATCCTTAACTTTGTTCAGGGAACAAGGACACATGGGATCTTCTATAAAGCAAAATCTGATCTTGATTTGATTGGGTTTATTGACAATGATTGGGCAGGTGATAGCACAGATAGAAAGTCCACATTAGGATATGTGTTCATGCTTGCAGAAGGGCCAATCAGCTGGTCAAGCAAGAAACAGAGTGCCATTGCACTCTCATCTACAGAAGCAGAGTACAGAGGAGTTGTAAATGCAACAACTCAATGTTTATGGTTGCAGGGGTTACTTGGAGAGTGTGGCTTTGAATCAAAGTAATCAACTACCATCTACTGTGATAACCAGAGTACCATTCGAATATGCAATGATCCAGTTTAGAAGCGGAGAACCAAACACATTGAGATCCACATGCACTACATCAGAGAGCTTGTGCATGATGGCACCATTCACCTACTCTTCTGTTCATCTTCAGAACAAGTAGCTGATATCTTCACCAAAGCATTTTGTGAGAAGACCTTCACAATATCAAATCACTACTGGGGATTGCTGATCATGCTGTGAAGCATGAGTGAAGACAATATTTCCAAATTTTGTTTTACAGTCCATGTTTAAGGGAGGATTTTTCCATGTGGTTTTTTCCTCCTTCCTTGTTTAAATAGACATGCAGTATGTAAAGGGTGACTAAGCCTTGTTGCTAGGCCCTATAATTTTCTGATATATTACTCATAAGTCAGGCTTAAGGGGGGGTTTTAGAATAATCAACCCATAGTTAGCTACCTTAGACATTAAATTAATCATTTTGTCTTATTTGTCTAGTTTCATGATTCCACCTTGTGCAAGTTGTCATCTACATATCCATAGTGGTCAAAATTTCTATTTTGACTCATGGAGCACTTGGGAAACCTCAAGGAATCAAATCTGCTTTATTCCTGGCCTCCTAGGCACCCTTTTGCTTTTTCTACTCTATTGCTTGCTTTTTCAGTGCTTTAAGGCAATTGGGAAAGTTTGACTAGGTGAGGTTAACTAGTTTTTTGTCCTCCACATCCTCCACTCTTTTCTCCTATGAAAAGAATGTATGAGTTGTCCTTCCATCACCTTTTAGCTTTCCTAAGTTCTTTTTCAAATTCGTGAGATCCTTAGCTGATTTGGAAACTACTTTATGCACCTATGGGGGAATTGCTTAATTTTAGTAAGCCTGCTTTTGACTAGATTCGAATTGCCTCCTCATGCATTCGAATCCCTTATGTAATTATTTAACGCAGCAGCCTATGTTATTACAGGGTTGGATATTGTACACTTATTCAATACAGTTTAGTGTTCAGCTTCATATTCAGTCTCTTTTGTGAGTGATTTTGCATGTACAATTGATAATTGTTGTGACTGTAATTGTTTTATCACTGGGTTCAATTTCCACAACCCTACCCAGAGAATCCAGGGTATCAAAAATTATGTTATCTCTAGTTTAATCTTATTTTCTCTCCCGCATTCTCAAATAAAACAATTATATTTCAAAGCATACACTATGTATAACCTAGTTACTGCAGTCTCTTGCAAGTTTCAAGAGTCCAAGGCTTTTGTGTAGAATCAAACGGGTAAGAAGATCAATGAGATGAGATCTAACAATCAAGGAAAGTACAATTCCAATGACAAGTACACCTAAAACTAGACAAACAGATCAAATATGAGAATAACAACCAATAGAAAGAATCATATTCCAAGTGTTTTCATAGCATTAACCTCTTCCTTCAGCACAAACAAAGGCGATTTGTAAGAAAATACAATGGTCTGTGCATCTGTAAATTATAGCCAGGAAAATCCTCTTTTGTGTATAATTAGCACCCATCATGCAGTTCCTCATGGACAAAAAGTTAGATAATTTTAACAGTAAAATGCGTAATTGCAAACAACCTTAAAGCCCATACGTCATACACAGACATTTGCATTGAATCAAAAAACTCAAAAAAGTGATCCATTAAGAAAAAACATAACATTTCATTGATAAAACATCTCCAAACTTATTCCTTAACATCTACATTTCTTCTGATGTCCAGTCCTTTGTGAGGTCCAATACTAACTGAAGTGAGGTCTCATTATACAGCAACCCTACCTGCAGAATCCAGGGTATCAACAATTATGTTATCTCTAGTTTTATCTTATTTTCTCTCCTACATTCTCAGATAAAACAATTATATTTCAAAGCATACACCATGTATAACCTAGTTACTATAGTCTCTTGTAAGTTTCAAGAGTCCAAGGCTTTTGTGTAGAATCAAACGGGTAAGAAGATCAATGAGATGAGATCTAACAATCAAGGAAAGTACACCTCAAATTATTTTGATGCATTTTGCAGGGAAACAAGGATCAAAAGGGAGTTAATAATTCCTTACACCTGTAGTAGAATGAGGTTATAGAAAAGAACGGGTTCATCATAGAAAGAGACAAGGTTATGATACATGATAAAGATCTGGCCATAAAATAGACAAGGTTATGATACGTGATATTGATTTGCCCATGTTTCTTTGGGAAAACGGATGCTCTACAGACCTATACAAAATGTATAGGTGTCCTCACCAAGATATTGAAGGACAAGACACTTTGAAGAAGCTTTAAGTAGTGAAAAACCATAGGTATCAAATTTTCATTACTACTATGTGTATTCATGTGGTTGTGGAGAAAATAACTAAGTTAGAACCTTATAATTAGTGTAATTTCATTAGTTTCAGTGAATCTTCCAAACTGTACAAGGTCTATGTTTTGTCACAGCTGAAGATTGTAGTGAGCCAAGATGTGAAGTTCATTGAGAAGGCTAAATCCTCTATGTATGGAGAGCCTCCAAGGGAAATTGAGAAGGGAGAGAAGATTCTTGTCCCAGAGGGATGTTGGGAAGGGAGAGAAGCTTCTTGTCCCAAATGTTGATCCACAGGTTTCAGCAAAATCAAGTTTAGATTAGCAGAGTTTCAATGTAGAGACAGAGCATGTTGTACCACACATTACAGTGGAAGCCTAGGTGGCTTATCCATACACTACAAGTGGAAAAGGAGCAAGTAGGAAATCCACAAACTTCTTTTCAAGACATTGAGAAGAGAGAGAAGATTCTTGTCCCAAATGTTGATCCATAGGTTTCACGGAAATCAAATTAATATTATCAAAGTTTCAATGCATAGACAACATGAATTACTACACAATACAGTGTAAGCCTAGGTGGCTTATCCATACACTACAGGTGGAACAGACTAATCACACACATGTTAAAAATACACAGGTATATTTGCCATGAGTTCCTAAAGAGGATTGTTCACAGATAAATGGTTTTCTCTGTCTACATTAAGGATTTCTAAAGCTCATGAAAATTACAAAGTTTCCAAATATATTAAAAATAATCTTCCCCTTTCTACAGAAATTTAAAATTTATTTTAAAGAATAAATTCTTCCTAAAAATTGTCTCTATTTGTTAAATATAAGGCTCTATCTACCATTTCTTGATAATAATTCAAATAGGAGACAAGAAAAAAATGGTGTACCTTTATCTGAATGAAAGATGACTAGACATCCTCGCTACCTGAGAGATTGGGTGTTCGTGAGAGATTCTATTCTTCTGCTCATTAATTATTCACGACTCCTTTTATTTGTCAGGCACTCCTTCAGTTTTTTGTCGCATTTCAGTATTTCACGTCCTGCACAATTGTGGGTGTCTTCGTTTTCCTGTGCTGCCTATGGTTGTGTCTGTGTAACTTATGTACTCTACGTTAGGGTTCTTTAGACTCAACAAAGTGCGGTCAACAAAGTGGGATCAAATATTTACAAAATCATTTAATTAAGATGAATTTAGATCCCCTTAGCACTAAGATGATGTATATCTCTAAAACCATAAAATATTTCCCTTTTATGCAACACGAGACATGGTTGACTGAATGAACATATCATGACTGATCCCTGACATTGAACCAGCTCGGGACCAAGATTTCCTAGCCCTAAATTGAAAACCCAAATCATTTTCCAACCAAATTCCAGCATTGCTAATTTTATCTCTAATATAGGGCAGCCCAATTGCTCTGCAGCTAGGAGTGGTTAATATGACTTCTTTTGGATTCAAAACTGCTAAAGCCTCCTCTAGTTCTTCTTTGGGACGAATGCATAGAATAACAAACATGCCAAACACCAAACTGATCTCTTCCTAGTTTCTGCCTGTCGTTTGGGAAGAACTGCCAAAGAAATGAATCCAGATCCTACACCTTCTCGCTCTTCATATGTATACCACTGTGCAGAGGGATGATTAAAAAGTGGTTCTACTTTATTATTTCTTTTGGCCTCATCAAACTTTACTTTTGTTTTTTCACACAATCTCGGAAAGCCTTCACATACATGGAAACCGCATGAGGAATCTTTTGAAAAGGTGTAAAAATTGTACTTACACAGTGTTCTTGAACCATATAAAAATAAAATAAAATGAATTAAAATGGTGTTATTTCATTTTTATATCATTATTTTATATATATTTCATTTTTATTTCATTATTTTGTATATCGAATTTAGATTAATGTTAATTTTTTTTAATATATTATTTTATATATAAGTTTTAAAGATTGAATGGTGTGGGTATGACAATAAAACCTTGAAAAGGTGTAAAAATTGTACTTACACATTGTTCTTGAACCATATAAAAATAAAATGAAATGAATTTGAATAGTGTTATTTCATTTTGATATCATTATTTTATATATCGAATTTAGATTAATGTTATTGAATTTTTTTTTTAATATATATTATAAGTTTTAAAGATTGAATGGTGTGGGTATGACAATAAAACCTTTAATATTAGGTTTTGTTTAGAAATAAATATTCTTAATGAATACTATTTAAAGAGAACAAATTATCAATTTATTGGAAGGATTGAAAAAAGACATGAGTATTGAGGTGGCTTCATGTTAATGTTCTTTAGGTTTGAATCATGGTAGTGGGGTGTGTAGTTAAAGACGATTTTTTCAGCAATTGCATGATATCTTTTTCCAAATATCTCAATTAGACTTGTAAGATTAAGACTCCAAAATTAATTGACCTAGTAAAGATGGCTAATTGAATGGATCATGCTTTATATGCTTCTAATTAGTAGTATGTTACAGCATAAATAATGGGTGCTTTGTATTCGCGCTTAACCATAGATGAGAGAGATGGTTGTTTTGAGGATCCTGTCTTTATCGTCAAGTGCCTTTACAGTGAATATGATCTTTGGATTATTGGTAGGAGTGATCCTGCTAATTCTCTTTTGAGAGACAACCCTTGTAGTGATGAGAGAAGTTGGCATTTGTTAAGGGAAATCGACCCTCTAAGACCTATTTCTGAATGTTGTGTTCAAAATGGGTAAATTCTCAAGTTGTTTATTTCCATAAATTTGAGAGTGAAATCGAAGTGTTTGATGACATACTTCCAAGCAAAGTGTTTAAAGAAATGTTTTCCTGACAAAAGTTTGTTAAACTATTCATATAAAAACCTGAGTTCAATTTATGCTCAATCTTAACTTTTATACCCTTATAAAGTTCTTAATTAGCAACAACTATTAACGTGTTCTTCAGTTATCTACTAAACATTAATGACTGAGAATACAACTGCATAAGAAACCATAAATGCACAATAGAACAACAAAATGCAACCACACAAAATAGACACAAGGATTTACCCTGGAAACCCCAACTGGGGAAAGCCAACAAATGTTTGTCTTCTTCTTGTTGCTGGATTTGATTACAACAACACTACAATAATCCTTCAGATAAACCCTTTCGATCTAGAACAAAACACACATGAAAATTATTCAAATTCTCTCTGCAAACTAGATAGACAAACCCTGGATCCATCTTGGATCCAATAGACAAAAAAGAAGTGTCTCTTCCCTGGAAAAACTTATAATCTACAATTGAGATCTAGAATGCTCACTACAAGAGGAAAATCGTCTCTTGCAATTGTGATCACTCACTCTAATCATATAATCACATGATAAAAAATGTCATCATTGCCATCATAACCATTGTTGTTGTTGTCATCATTATTGTCATTATCATCATAATCATCATTCATGGCATCATCATGATCGTCTTCATTATCATCATCATAATGATTATTGACATTGTCATTAGTTTTTGATAATTACCTTTGGCATAATAACTATCATCGACCCAAAAGATGTGATTAGTGGAAAAGGGTCATGGATGACACGTATGACCAATAATTACCTATGATGCTTCTAGCTATTGATATGGTATTGGTTCTAGTACCTAATTCGCAATTGATATAATATAAGGAACCTAATTTTTCTTTGGCACGCGCTAAACAGGGTTTGCTTCAATGGTGCAGCCGGGATAAAGATGGTCAAGAGAAAATTCGTCCAATTGCTTTGTTGGATCTCTGAAGATCAAGGTGCATGGCATCAATATTACTAATAGAAGGTAGAAAATTTACACTTCATTGTCAAAATTGCAATTCTCCATGACACAATTAAAAATGACTAACATAAATGACTAATTCATATTCTTCTAGCTAATCATTTTTATGTCGTGACAAAATTAGTCGTTTATCTTAGTCATTTTTAACTCGGTCACTTATTATCTATTCATATTTGTTAACTGGTGACTAAATTCGTCATTAATTTTAGTCGTTTATAGTTGAATCAATCAAAATTACTCATATTTAGTAGTAAATCACTTGAAAAACATGTGGTGACTAGAATTTTTAATCACGTAGTAGCTAATTCCTCATTTTGTACTAGTGCTTGGTGGCTTAAATAGACAAGCATATGAGAAGGGTAATTAATGGCCTACGAGTGAAACACCAGTGGCGCCAATGTTACAAACTTCACTTACAAGGCATTGAATCGGCAATGAACTACTAAACATAATCAATGTTGTCGGGTGAAATATTAGGATAGACCCGTTGCTTATCAGATGGTTTCAAACCGGCTTACCAATGACAAAGCATTAACAAGAACTTAAAAATATACCGGCGGGAAAAGACTTTATCTACCCGCAATGGTATCAGTTGAGCCTTCGAGAAAGAAATCAGTTGCAAGCATACAGGAATTCAAGAACATCAGCAAAGATTCTCGAAGTTACCCATCGAAAAACTTATGAACAGTTTCCAACATGGCAGACAGATAAGGAAAATAAACTACCTCCGATGCCTCCAACAAGTTTCGATAAGAAAACCTGATGCATCGGAGAGGCTGTCAACAAGCTATCGAAATGAAACTTGGAAGTTTTCTCCGATAACATCGGATCTGGAGCCTAAATCTAATCAACAAATCAGTAAACTCACGTGAGTTTTCTAGAAGAAATAAAGGATGCAGAGGATCAGCAGGCTTAGAAGGTAGCTCCTCCGCTACATTGTCTCAACTTGATGAGTTCATCCGATACGGCAGGTGGAAAAATTAAGTTTCCTATTAAGCTTTTTTTTCGATTTGTGAACAAAAACTAAGTTAGGGAAAATGGTGTGTAGAGGGAAAAGGTATTCTATGAAGGATTAGAACTAGAAATAAAAGGGGGGGCCTAAAACATGAAATTGTTTTATGGGTAGTGGTTGCAGCAACAACAATTGGCGACTATACCTGGAAACACAGATATCTGGAAAAACTAACTTTTGAAACCCAAAATTGCTTTATTGTATTCTGTTAAACCAATTGATCCCAATTATTTTCAAGATTTATTTAAAATCCATACATTTCTAGGAATGTAAGATTTAGAACTTATCATTGATTGTACTCCAATAGAGTAAGGTAACCTGGTTTTCAAAGTCCCGATAAATCTTCTGAGGCTGAAATATGAGGTTCATTTACCTCTGCATTCGGTTGATTTTAGTTGAGACACTACATGATTGTAATAGAGTGTGGACAAGCATATCCATTTGTTCCTCATTCCCATGCCTCTTGCATTCTTTTGATGCTTTCAGAATTTTGTCTTTTGAGTCTCCCTGGATTGCTTCTTTTGCATTTGAGATTTGAATAAGGTTCTTCCATCCATGGTGCCCTTTTGTGTGAGTGAAAATTTGTCTCATCTCACAGATGGAGAAGAACCTCTGAGCAATCCAATTATCTTACTAATATTTGTTTAGTATATCTTTTCATACATACTTTCTTTCTGGAAAATTTGAACTCTTTAATCCTTTTGGCTTCAATTTGTCACATGGGATTATTTTGAATACCATACACTTGTCCGTCCTACTTCTTTTCCGTGGGTCCTTTGCTGCAAGCTTCCTAGGTTAGATATTAATATGAAGTGGATGAAGCCCCAAAATAGTATTCTAGACTTTTCCAACCTCAGCTATTTAACAGTGTTTAAAAATAGGAATTCAATGTGTTCATAAAATAACTTCCTTTTAGATAGTCTATCAAATTAAAGAATCTCATCACGATAAATTTTGACATAGATAAATCTAATGAGTGGTTCTTTCGTTTAACATATTGGTAGTTTGTCCAAATCTCAATGTCCCCCAAGCACCAAAATCTATGTTGGATTATTTGAAATAAAACTAAAATAAAGAAAAGAACTAAAATAAATCAAATGCAAAGAAACACAAATCAACAGAAAGAAAGAAAACATAACTAAAAGAAATAAAAAAGAATCAAAAGGTTTATTTATGTACAAACAACCTCTAAGGAATTAAGTAAAGTAAGGTTTGAGAACTAAGCCATTGATAGGAATATTCTCTTCCCACCTCTGTAAATCATGTAACTTATACGTTGAGGGGCCTAACTTTTCTGCAATCTAAAATGGGCCAATCCACGGGTGTTGAAACTTAGTATGCTTTCCCTTTTCATCATGCGGGTGATCCCACTTTAGAACCAAATCTCCCACTTCAAAGCTTCCCTTCCTAGAATTGTGTTTGTTAAACCACCTTTTCACAATATCTTGCTGGTTCTTAAACCTTTCCTTGGAATTAGATCTAAACTCTTCTAGCTTCAGCAGGGTATTAATTTTGGCTTGTAAAATCTCACTACTAGACCCTCGAGACGCTTGGGCTAACTGAGTAGATGACAAAAAAATGTTCAAAGATAAAATAGCTTCATTTCCATAAAATAAGGTATAAGGTGACACGGCTAAGGAATTCTTGGGTGTGACCCGATCAACCCATAGTGCATTTGGAAGAGCTACATGCCAACTTCTCTGGTTTTCTATGGCAATTTTCTTTAAAATTCTAATGATATTTTTATTAGTCGAT
This sequence comes from Pseudotsuga menziesii, assembly GCA_001517045.1. Taxonomy (NCBI): domain Eukaryota; kingdom Viridiplantae; phylum Streptophyta; class Pinopsida; order Pinales; family Pinaceae; genus Pseudotsuga; species Pseudotsuga menziesii. The sequence continues at coordinate 92,641 of LPNX010833072.1, read as the reverse complement.
TCATCTAATATGTTATCCTGTGGATAATATTTAGCAGAATAATGTAATTTCATTCCTTTCTCACTATAAAATCAGTAATTTTAATTGATGAAAAGTAAGATGCATTGTCAAAAACCAGGTAAATTGGAACCCCAAACCTAGTATTAATATGGTCTTGTAAGAAATCCATGACTGCATCTTTGTTCAGTTTTTGTAATGAGATTGCTTCCACCCATATAGTGAAATAATCAATGAGCGTGATAATATACTTGTGTTGCAATGAATATTTTGGATTGATTTCTCCAATGATATCAATCCCCCATTGCTCAAATAACTAAGAAACAATGACTAGTTGCAACTGTCTAGCTTCTCTGGCTTGTCTCCCATCACTTCTCTGGCATGTGTCACATTTTTTAACATAATCATGTGCATCTTTAGACAAGGTCGACCAATAGTATCCATCTCGTAGGATCTTGTGTGTAGTGGTATCTCCTAAAAAATGTCCTCTAGTAGGACCATCATGTAATTCCTTAACAACTTTAGATGCATCCTCTTGTTCCAAACATCTCAGAAATACTCCATCATAGTTCTTCCTGAAGAGAACTCCATCAATTATATGATAAAATGTTTACTTCAAGTGTAGTGCTCTTCGTTGTTTAGAATTCCAGTGTTCAGGTAAATATCTCTGTTGGAGATAGTGTATTGGATCCCTGTACCAAGACTCTGAGGCTATAAATATTGGACACATATCAATCATATGCAACTCGGCCTCATTTTCCCAGTCTCTATCTTTATCATTTTGACTTTCAGCCATTAATCTACAAAGCCATTGTCCTTTGATGATAAAGCCTGGTTTAAATTCTAAGTCATATTCTTGAAAATTTGTTACCCAATTTCCTCTTCTTTCCCCCAATTATTTCTACACAAAAAGGGTTTGAACTCTCGGGTGAGGAACAATTACTTTGGTTCTATTCCTCATAATATAAGGCATGAATTGTTTTACAACTTTAAAGACTGCATATGCTTGTTTATCAATAGCAGGGTGTTGGGCAATAGGGCAGACCTGGGTTTAATCCTTTTATGTCGCACCAACAAAAGACCCACAGTGTTGGCCCTTTCGGCAACAACTTGCGCGCAGGTTGCAGTCTCACCCGAAACAGCTATGGGGTGCCGCAGAATCAGGTTTCTGCAAGCAGAGAGGGATATTACTGTACCTTAGCCTTTAATAACTTATTAATCAACAATTACACAGCTTTGTCATTCACTTATATACAACTTCACAGATAGATAAATAACCGTGACTTGCTTAACCCACTACAGGGAATTCACAGCGAAGCTTGTTATTAGCAGTGATCTAAGTTATCAAATGTATACAGTTATTAATGCATAAAAGACAATAGAAAGAGAAACAACACAAGAAACCACAACACCAGATATAACGTGTTTCACCCCCAGTGTAGGGGTTACGTCCACAAACTGTGTTTTATTCAACTTGCTACAAAACCACAGTTTGATCTGCGCACTCAGCTGCAGATCCCTTTAGTCCTTAACAGCCGCGCACACAGCAGGAGGCTTCTGCGCACACAGCTGCAGATCTTTCCTTAATATTCTTACAAAACCCTCTGCGCACACAGCTACAGAGGTCATCCACGCACACAGTTGGGACCTAACCTTTCCTTACAAAATCAGCCTTAGCCTTGCCTTAATCTTTCTTACATCATAAAACCTAACCTTTCTTATTTACACAAGTGCCTATTTATAGCGCACTCTTTACAAAAACATGGATTCAATACCATGGGCACCCAAAACCCTAAACCCTGGCCTTAAGCCACAGGTTTATTGTAATAGAGGACTTTGACTCAACCCCCGACACCCCTAAGACTATTTTGAGTCAAACCCGCGGAGTTACCCATCTTATGGACTGTTGAGGTGCGCGCCCTAACAGGCCCCTAAGACTCACCAGTGTCCCGTCCCGGGGCACTTATCTACTCGGTTGGTGGTAAAATTTGCTTGGTGAAGACATTATGCGCTGGTTCCTGGAGTCCTTCCTGCTAGTTTTCAGCTGCCTGCTTCTTTCTGTTGTTTGATATTGATGCTCAATAAGGCCTTGTGGATCCATCTACAACCCCATCCTTTGGTCGGGTTGGCGACACTTAACCAGCCACAGCTTGGGGTCCCCTGGAATTGTGTGTCACGCTGCATAAGACACACCGCTGCCATGGTTCTGCTATGTCGGAATATTTCAGGGTGGGGCTCACCAGAGTCATTTGGCGAGGTCTTATGGCCTTTGTGGCTCCATGTTAGAGCAAATTTGTGCCTGCTTGTGTACCTAAGTCGAATACAACTGTACTGGCGGATTACTCAAAAGGTTCTGTAGACTTCTCTCTCTGAACTCTCGTACTAGCTCCTGGAATTCACAATTATTTGACATGGCTCCAGTCGAGCAAACTCCAAGAATTACTTCGAGGAAGGTTTCACAAGCCAATGTAGCTTACTTATAGAATTCCGTTATAGAATCTGTCATCATAGTGTAGTAATGACATCAAATCTGCTTGAATACCAGAAATCTCGTCACACCCACCCTGAGATTTTCCCGAAATCTCATAATTACGGTTATGGATAGTAGCTCACGTGCCGCCGCCGTCAAATGTAATTTGTCCCATCCATCTCATACTAGGCTGCGACACAGTTCCAACCTACGACATAACAACCACTTTCCACTTCGACACAGGATGAACCTGTGGCCCTTGACCAACCTTCGGTTTCCCATACTTTATCCTTCAGAATGCGACATTCCACAGTGTGGTGAGCAGCTGTGCTGGGTACCTAGACTTTTCTCTCTTGGTGCTACCTTCAATTCGGAGGACTTGACCTGTCCATGTACTTCTTTAGATGACTCCCATTTATCATAGAAGGAAAGAGTTCTCCATTTAACTTAGCTAGTTGGACTGCGCCCCCATCAGTAACTTTCTGTACTATATATGGTCCCTTCCAATGTGTCTTAAACTTTCCAGGGAACTTCATGAATTTGCTGTCATAGAGGAGCACAAGATCACCCTGCTGGAATTGTTTCTTCTTGATGTGTCTGTCATGCCACGCTTTTTCTCGAGCTTTCTGCACCTGTTGCTGGAAACCTGCAATAAATCTATCCTCCTCGAGTTCTAATATCTGTTTCAGTCTCTTTGTTATTATGACTGGGTCATCCATCTCGGTGAAAGCAGATATTCTGAGGCTGGGAACAATGTATTCCATGGGCATGACGGCTTCTTGCCCATAAACCAGTCGAAAAGGTGTATGGCTTGTCAACTTTTTGCAAGTAGTTCTATAAGCCCATAGTACTACTGGGATGTGAAGGTCCCAATCATTTCTGTTAGCATTACAAATATTTGTCAAAGCATGCTCCAGGATCTTATTAAAAGCTTCGATAGTCCCGTTTGCTTGTGGATGATAGGCTATACTTTTCTGATGGTATACTTGAAATTCTTCAGTCATCATTGCAATAGTTTTATTTAAGAAATGTGATCCTTGATCGCTCATAAGGACGCGAGGACACCAAAATCTGGACAAGATGTGATCGAAGATGAATTGCGCAGCTGTATCAGCGCTACAGTTCTTGACCGGTTGGGCTTCATCCCAACGGGTAAGGTAGTCAGTTGCTGTAATAATATATCTCGCGCCAGACTTCTTCGTAGGGGGGTTGATCAGGTCGACAAAGTCAATAGCCCATTTGTCAAAATCTTGTAAGGTTACCTACGGAACTAGAGGCATTTCATCCTGCCGAGATGGTTTTCCTATCCTCTGACAGACGTCGTAGCTGTGGCAATATTCTCTTGCATCCTTGTGAACGGTGGGCCACCATAAGCCGACTGTCAAAATCTTTCGTGCGGTAGCTTTCCCTGCATAATGACCTCCTGCTGTGCCAGAATGTGCCTCGGCCAAAATCAGGGGTTGTTCATGCTCCAAAACACACCTGCGTAGTATTTCATCTGGTCCCATCTTGTACAACTGGCCAGCTATTAGGGTGAAGTCCGCTGCTCGCACTACCAGCTGCTTTTTCTGTTGTGTTGTCATTTCAGCAGGTGGAAACCCTGTAGAAAAGTACTGAGCAATATCCTGGAAGTAGTCATCGACTATCTAGATGGAAAACAGATGCGCGTTAGGGAGGCCCTCATCCAAACTGGTGGGTTCAACGCCCGACTCGAGCCTCGACAAGTGGTCAGGGCCTAGGTTCAGTCTCCCAAGCTTAACTATGATTTCGAAGTCATATTCTTGGAACAGAATCAGCCATCTGCATATTCTTCCTCCTAGCACAGGCTTATTAACCAAATATTTCAAAGCAGAATGGTCAGTAAACATCTTAAAATGAGAGCCTAATAGACAATGTCGAAATTTCTGTAGTGCATACACCATAGCAAGGCCTTCCCGCTCGGTTGTAGTATAATTTTTCTCTACAGTGGATAATTTTCTACTGGCAAAAGAAATAGGGTGGTCGATCTGACCTGCACCTGGTTGAGCCAATACCACCCCTAGAGCAATGGAGGAGGCGTCGACATGCACATGAAATTCTTTGTTCCAGCTAGGAAATACTAGAATAGGGGTAGTGACCATTTTTTCCTTCAAAACATCTAAGATTTCCTGGCACTCCGGTGTCCATTCGAACTTATTATCTTTCTTTAACTGCCTTTCCATCGGAGCGGTAATTTGAGCATATCCTTGGATGAATTTCCTGTAGTAACCAGTGTGACAGAGTGTCGTGCGCAGTTGTTTGACGGACTTTGGGGGTGGCAGATTTACAATAATAGCTATCTTCGCTGGATCCATCATCAATCCCTGATTACAGACAACATGACCAAGGAGAATTCCAAAAGGGGCACAAAAAATACACTTTTTGAGATTCAAAGCAATCTGGTGCTGTCTACACTTGTTTAACATAAGTCTCAAACTAGTGAGGTGGTCTTTTACTAGCCCAAAAATAGTCCAATCATCAAAATAAACTTCTAAGAATTTATGTATATATTCCTTAAATGCGGAGATGACGACTCTAGAAAATATAGTAGGTGCATTCTTCAGCCCAAAGGGCATGACAGTATACTGAAAGGATCCCATTTCGGTAGCAAATGTCATCTTATGTCGGTCTTCTGGAGAAATTCGGATCTGATGATAGCCAGAAAACCCATCAGTGAAAGAGTATATTTCTTGACCTCCAACATTGTCGAGCACTTCATCTGTAAAGGGGGTAGGAAAGGGATCATGCAGATAGGCATCATTTAATTTCCTGAGGTCGACATAGATGCGGATTTCACCCTTAGTCTTCTTCTCTTGGACCACCATAGGACTGACCCACTCAGATTCTTCAACAGGCTCAATTATTCCTGTGGCGAGCATCTTATCCAGCTCCACCTTAACCTTTTCTTTATACTTCGGATTTAATCTATAAGGTCGTTGTTTCATAGGTTTTGCATCAGGTTTCAAAGGGATCTTCATGACGCCAATATCACCCAGAATACCCTTCATTTCGGAAAACTTTGTTGGAAAGAGATCTTGGTACTCGTGGAGAATTTTGGTTACCTTGCTGACCATTTCATCATCCCAATAGTCACCGATTGTAGCGAGCTTCGACTGTTCTTCGGATCCAATGTTAACTGTGCGTGTCTTCAGGGGCTGATTTACTTCCGAGGGTTCAATGGCTGGTCCTTGCACATCGCAGCATCCTTTTGACTCAGGGATAGCGATATTGCGTGGGTCCTCATCTCCTCAATGGTGAAGTTATAACATTCTAGTGCGTGGGCTTCCTGCACTGTCCAATCCGGTTGTTGTTCTACTAGTTCGCGGTCATCAAAGACCTTGGTATGGATGATCCTGATAGCTGCATCTAGAGCTGGGCAGACATCATTAGTAGAAAAAGTATGTATAAAACTATGGGCAAGACAGTCCCAACTTACAGTATCTAGGCGGAGCTCAGCTTCCTCGTACCAGGTCTTAGCTATCGATGCCAGTGTATGGACGAATCTATGTGCCCATTCGTTCTGAGGTACATACCTCCACGCCTCATAGCAGTTTTCCAAATGTGCTTTTGGACTAGATTGTCCATCAAACTTGCTTCGCACCTCCTCAGGCTGGTCCTTAAATCTCAGCCGAAGGAGCCTCTGACAGGCTTCCCAGCTAGGAATCTACGGCTTATGGCTCTTCCACCATCTGGCTACGGTGACTCTGAGTGCTGACTCCAGAGAAGTCATTTTCTGTGACTCAGGTATCTACCCGGAGAATTGTACAATAAATGGGTCAGGGTCTGTCGAACCATCAAAAGTAAGGAGAGCGCTTGGTTGTGAGCTGAGCCATCTGAGGGATTTAGTAGGTCTGGTATGGAGCTCATATAATTGGTTCTGCCAACTCTCTAAGTCATCCTCCGAGTTGGTCATACAGAAGCTACCAGACTCCCAACCTGTGGTAGGAGGATCCTCATAACCTCCTTCCTGCACGGTGATAGTGTAGATGGGCTCCACATCATCCTGATCCTTTTGTCGGAGTGGTTCTGTGTACCATTCCCCTTGTGAGGGATCCAGGGGTAGGATGACTCTCAAGTCTTTCCCTTCGAAGATCATCTGTCTCTTCTTTAGGTTAATAACTGCAGCATTTTCCATTGCCCATTCAAGTCCTAACAAGGCTGGGTAGGGGTTGCTGTCATCAATGATCTCAATTACTTGAAAGTCCACGATAGTACTGACCCCGACAATATCTATTTGGACACTCAGGAAACTTCCTAGAGGCACAATCCTTTGCTGGTTGGCTAATCGCAACTGGATAGGGGACCAGGCGAGGGGGGGTTTTCCCATGTGTTCCCAGGTTTGTTTAGTTAACACATTTACGTCAGAACCCAAGTCCAAGATAACATCAGTCAGATTATATGCCCGTATCTGAGCATTCAATCTCATCTCCCTGCCAGTTCTATTCACTCTATGAACAGTTTTGTCTTGAGCAGAACTGTGCTGAGAACCGCAGGAAGCAATGACTTTCTGTAGCTCAGTCAGAGCATCCTGATCTCTTAACAGTTTGAGGCAACTCTGTAAAAAGGAGGATACGGTACTTACATTATCCCGCGGGGCTTCCTGGGGCAGCGAAGATAGTTGCTGAGGTTGTGCAGGTGCAACGAATGTGCTAGGGCTAGCAAAATATTTCTTAACTTCCATAAATGTCTCTCTTTCTCTTGTGATATCAAATGCTGGGATTTTCGCAGGGGCCTTACGAACCCGAGCGTCGACAGGCTGTGTTTCTGTATCTTGGGGTTGTGTCGTAGCTCCACTCCATGTGACAACATTGATATTTTCAGCAGGTCTGGGCTCAACTGAAATCATCTGGATATTCCGCGTAGGGGTACTCTGTCGTGCCTGAATCTTAGCTATGAGCTGCGGGCACTGTTCAATCACATGATCTACCGCGCGGCAGTACTGACATGTCGTAGTGGGGTTCTGACAGTCGCGAGCCAAATTCCCAGCTTGGTTACAATTGTAGCACACCAACTGGCCTCGGCCTCTTCCGGCCATACCACCATGGCCTCCAGACGAACCTCTACTAGAGGCACCCCCCTGGTAACCATAGCTATCACTACTTGGGCCTTCATTATGCACCCGGTAGGCATCATAGGTGTGGCACTCATCCTCATTATGACCTACAGACTTGCATAAATTATAGTAGGGGTTCTTAGGTCCCTGTCCATACCGTTGCAGTAGGTAACAGTTCTCGGGTCGGTGCTGACCTGTCATTCTGCAGAGCTCGCAATATAGGACTTGTGGTGGAAATGGGTCTGGCGCACCTGTATGCAGGTACTTGCTTACCAGAGGGAACCTTTCCTTGTCGTGACCTTTGGTCCAACATTGCGTACACCAAACTGCTTTGCGATCGGGTTTCCCCTTCTTCATCTCACGTAGTTCCAGGGCCATCGCTGCTAGCTGCGCTTGGATTTGAGCAATACCAGAATCATCTCCGACGGGGGCAGTCTCCAGCTTCATTGCAATTTCCAGAGCCTCTTGCTAGTCAGCAACCTTCTGTTGCATGAGTGGAGTTCTGATATCTGGTAATAATGCCGCGATAAACCATTCCTTGTGCTGCGCAGGACTAATGGTAAAGCTGACTTGGTCGAGGAGAACTTTGAATCTCTAGTCAAAGTCCCACACAGATTCGTCGCGCCGCTGTTGAATCTCTTTGAGTTCAGTGATGCTCTGCGATTTCAATTTAGGATTTTTAAACTCTTTGGTTATGGCTGCCTTAATCTCATCTAACGTAGGGCTCTGAGTACTGGAGAACTTCATGAAACAGGTCAAAGCCCGGTCCCGGAAAGAAGTAATGAGCTGCGCGGCTCTCACATCCGGGTCTGTAATTTTCTTCGCATTCCATATTGCTTCACATAAAGACCAGAACTGTTCGGGGTCCTCTGACCCCATGCCTTTGAAGATGGGGAGATTAATGTCATCAACCAGGTGGGCCATGGCAGTTCTGGGAGGGGGATGGGACATTGATGGGGAGGGATTTACAGGGATAGACTAGCCTGTGGCCAGAATACTTGGATTGGGTTGACTGTCAGACTGCGACGGAATTTCAGGGGTAACAGGGCTTCGCTGCGGGGTGACCAGAGGGTTTCCAAGTGAAGGGATTTCTTCAGGGCCTGACACTTCAGAAGTTACGGGGGAAGACGTGGTAGCATGACCTAAGGAGAAGGAGTCAAAATATCTTTTGTACCTTTTTCCACTTCGCAGCAAACCACTTTGCTCGTCGAAGGTATTATCACTTGCAAACATATGTTAGTACTACTAAGCTAGCAGTCTGATTCAAACAACAATATACCCTTTTCATCCAATAGTATTTAATCCGCAAGCTTAATGAATTCAAAAACTTACCACGGGGACCTTTGAAGAACTGTCGTTTAGCTTTGCTGAAGGAGGTACTTGTGTCAACGGCAAAATCTGTCATGAAGGCTTCCAATGTTCACTTCGTCCAGAAATCAATAGCATGGGATACCTCGTTGTTCACGTGTTGCACAAGATTGACCCTTGTGGGGGTCCACGTGGGAACCCGTCGAGCTTGGCAGTTCGTCCTTCTTTCTGTTAACCTAGACAACCACTGGTGCAACTCTATGTGGATACTACCAAAGAAAATTTCATAAGAATCACAAAAAACATACCTTTGTAAAAAGTCACGTGCGCTACAACGCGGATTTGTGTTCTCTTGTTGAGCGAATTTTAGATAAGTCTCAGCAAACCAATCACCGATTTCTCTCACAGAGGGCCTCCAGAACATAGCCCTCGAGGTACGACGTAAACCCCTCTTCAGCAGATACTAAGTTCAACCAGCAACGAAACCAATTTGTTGGGCAATAGGGCAGACCCGGGTTTAATCCTTTTATGTCGCACCAACAAAAGACCCACAGTGTTGGCCCTTTCGGCAACAACCTGCGCGCAGGTTGTAGTCTCACCCGAAACAGCTATGGGGTGCCGCAAAATCAGGTTTCTGCAAGCAGAGAGGGATATTACTGTACCTTAGCCTTTAATAACTTATTAATCAACAATTACATATCTTTTTTATTCACTTATATACAACTTCGCAGATAGATAAACAACCGTGACTTGCTTAACCCACTACAGGGAATTCACAGCAAAGCTTGTTATTAGCAGTGATCTAAGTTATCAAATGTATACATGTATTAATGCATAAAAGACAACAGAAAGAGAAACAACACAAGAAACCACAACACCAAATATAACGTGGTTCACCCCCAGTGTAGGGGTTACGTCCACAAACTGTGTTTTATTCAACTTGCTACAAAACCACAGTTTGATCTGCGCACTCAGCTGCAGATCCCTTCAGTCCTTAACAGCCGCGCACACAGCAACAAGCTTCTGCGCACACATCTACAGATATTTCCTTAATCTTCTTACAAAACCCTCTGCGCACACAGCTGCAGAGCTCGTCCATGCACACAGTTGGGACCTAACCTTTCCTTACAAAATCAGCCATAGCCTTGCCTTAATATTTTTTACATCATAAAACCTAACCTCTCTTATTTACATAAGTGCCTATTTATAGCGCATTGTTTACAAAAACATGGATTCAATACCATGGGCACCCAAAACCCTAAACCCTGGCCTTAAGCCACGGGTTTATTACAATAGAGGACTTTGACTCAACCCCCGACACCCCTAAGACTATTTTGAGTCAAACCCGCGGAGTTACCCATCTTAAGGACTGTTGAGGTGCGCGCCCTAACACAGGGTAATTCAATTCAAAACCTTTTAAACCAGTGATCTGAATGATATGGGGTACTCATCTCCCCTTTCTTCCTTTTGTGTAAGCATTGTTGCGAGAGAGTTATCAACAGAAAAAGTGTAGAAGATAAAATCTTTCTCAAAATCAGGGCTTTTGAGTGAAGTTGCATGGGATATTTCTATATTGATATTGTTAGATGCACCCTTCTCTATGTCAGTCCATTTAAACTATACACTTTGCTTGACCATTTGTTGCAAAAGCCTGACTATTTGTGCAAAATCGGGAACAAACCTTCGCACAAAATTTATGGTCCCCATGAAAGATTGCATGCCTTTCTTATTGTGGGGTAAGGGAATCTGTGCTATAGCTTCTATCCTTTCTAGGTCTATGGGGATTCCCCTTTTAGAATTGATGTGACCCAATAGCTTTCCTTCAAACACTACGAAAATGCACTTCTTAGGATTCAGAGAGATACCATATTTTTTACAACAGTCAAAAATTTGTCTTAAGTGAAACATATGCTCTTCTCTCTTTTTGGAAAACAATGTTACGACTCATCCAGGTAAACTACCATGTTGTGGCCTATAAATCCCCAGAAAGCTATATCCATCTCCCTTTGGAAGGTCACTCCAGCATTAATGAGACCAAAAGGAATTCGTCTATAAGCAAAAGTACCCCACTTCATATGAAATGTGGTCTTCAGCCTATCTTGTTCTGCCACCAAGGCTTGGTTGTATCTTGAAAACCCATCCAACAAAGAGAACAATTCAGAGCCCAAAACCATATGTAATATTTGCTCCATTGGTGGGACTGGATAATTATCCTCATCTGATGCACGATTCAAATTCCTGAAATCTACACAAAGTCTTATTTCACCATACTTTTTCCTCACCGGTACCAAATTTGCCACACATTCTGAGTGTTTGACTCTAAAAATAATCTTCGCATCAAGCAACTTTTTTACTTTACTTTGAGTCAAGGGTTCCCTATTGGGATGCATATTCCTCAGTGGCTACTGAAATGGTTTCACACCCTATTTAATGGGAATAACATGTTGGATAATACGGGTATCGCAAGTCTTCGAATCATCATAATTCCAGGAAAATACATCTTTATATTGCTGAAATAAACTGATGAATTTGCTTCTCTCACCCGGTGAACAACATTTCCCCAAGTTTACATACTTTGGTTCATCTTCTATCCCCAGATTGATCAGCTCATACTGCATAGATGAACTATGTGTTTTTACATTTGTCAGCTTCCTGAACTTTTTATTCAAATCAAATATTCCCTCCAATGTTCTGACCCCTTTAGGTATGAAGTTACTATTTTGAAGATTGGCTTGGTGTTATTCGTCATCAATCACCGAGCCTTTGAAAGTCTCATCATTGGTCAAGAATTCTAAGACTTGCTGACATCATCGAACACCCTCAAATTGGTGACATTGTCTGGCACAGATGGCCTGAAAATCGATTCAATTGAACATTTATTATTAGTAGGCAACAGAAGTAGCTAACAAATCAGCTGCTGCATTTTGTAGTCTAGGAATCGAATTGATGTTAAAAGCATTAAAATTTGTTAAAAGTTCCCAAAATTCATTTTGATATCCCTTTAAATGTGGTGATAGAAAATGAATTGTATTTCGAACATGTTTAACAATTATTTCAGAATCACCATAAACTTTTAGATTTCTTACTTTGAATTCAATGGCCTTCTTCAAGGCGTGGATTAAAGCTTCATATTCTGTTGTATTATTAGTACATTCAAACTCCAATATACAAGAAAGAAAATTTTTATTTTATTTGAATCATTTAGGATAAAACCGACTCTTGACCCTTCCTGAGTTTTAGAACCATCAAAATATAACAACCAAAAATTATCTTCTAATTCTAAAGAACTAGTGCTACTCTCTAAATTAGAAACTAAATTAACTATGTTATAATCAATATTGTCATTCCATGAAAAATGAAGGATCTCAGACTATGTATCTGATTCATCACTAGATTCTTCTGTTTGATAGTTTCACGGTTCAAGCTCAATGAATTAGTTACCCAAAACTGAATGTGAGAAATTTGCAGGCTCATTTTTCCCTTCTAGTTGTGTTATGTTATGCTTCATGGGTGGTTCCCTCATCACTTTGATCTAATTTTGATAGTTAATATAAGGAAACCACAAGTGTGACCAGTCCGTTGCAAAGTACACATTGAGTTTTGCATACCATTCCCTACTCAAAATCAAATCATATGCTCCAAGTATGTCCACTACCATTATGTTTATAAACTATCAGACCCTTTCATTTGCAGATAATCGTATCAATAAATCCTTTAAATACCCTACCACTTTGACTTTCATTCTATCAAACTAGATAATTTTACATGAATAAGGTGTGGGTTGACCATTTATCTTTGTACAGACTAAAATAGGCATAACATTAAAGGATTCTCCAGAATCTACCAAACACTTGTGTACATTGTGATTGAAAATTTTAAAAGAAAGTAGAAATGGTAACGTTTGGGATTTAGATTCCCCCCCATTGCTACTTCACTAATCTCTTCTTCTGATTGAACATCATCTTGGGATTCACTGGTTTTTGAATCAAAGGATTGCAAGAGCTTCTTTCTTTGTTGAGGTAAGTTACACATTTCGAACAAAGAAATTTTTGCCTTAGTTTTCTTGATATCCTCTATTATTCCATATCCCATGTCACCATCTGTTGAACTTTTCTTGTTATTATCCACTTTACTTTCGGAAAACTTTACAGGATTACCGACCACAAGAGCTTTATGTCTTGTTATGAATAAATCAGGTACAGGTGGGGTTTGAGTATTATTGCTGATTTTCTTCATCCTTTCTTGAATTTTCCTAATCTTGGGCAGTAATATATTTTCCTCCACTATTGGTCCCTTGCTTCTTGTTGTGACATTAACTGCTGAAATTTGTACTTCCTCAATATCTTCTTCTTCATCCAATCCTAGCATGGACATACAATCCCACATAACCATGGTAGTTTCTTCAGGTGCTTCCTCTGGTTCATCGCCTTTTCGTCTTCGACTGTAGGCTCTATTAATTTAGAATCTATTAATTGGTTCATAACCAAAGTCATGGAGTTAATCCATTGTGGTAAATTACTTTCAGAGTGAGGATCTTGATGAAATGTGCAAAGATTGTCCATTCCAACTTCGGTGAAATTCAAAATAGAAGAACCGTTGTGTAGGTGGTTGGGATGGACCACTTTCATCTCTTCTCTTATAATAAGTCTTGAATTGTTTCTTGTCTTCTTTATCTTTCTCCAGGTCAAAATTTTTATTGGATAACTTTTGTACCATCTTGACTACACCTTCTAATTCATTTGAACGTTCGTCTTTCGGTCTAGTCAACAACAAAGGTTTCTATCTCTGGCTATACAAAGTGTTTGTTTATACTTTCAAGTCCAACCTCTATTTTTATAGCTTCTTCATAAGTTTCTACCAAAGAAGGATTTACTGACCTATTAACAAACATTGCTATGTTAGGGGAAAGTGTTGAAGTATACTATTCCATTAGAGTTTCTTCAACAAGTTTTATGGTAGCACTAAAATAATGGGTAGTAAACCTTTGACTAAAATTCTGCACTTTATCTTTCTTGTCCATCCTTAGAGCAAGTAATTCTTTCATCAGAGTGGTACCGGTTCTTTGGCTACCAAACTTTCCTTTAAACAATATTTCAAAAGTATCCCAGTTTGTGATTGAATTTTCCTGTAAGCCAAAATACCATGATGCTGATTTAGCTTTGAAAGTATGTGGAAACAGACTGCATACTACATCATCATGCTCTACTGCTAAAAGATCTAGATCCAAGAAAAAACTCTGCAAGTGACCATCCACAGAAATTCCTTCTCTCAAATAAAATTTAGGCAATGACTTATCAACATTATGAGGAAAAGTATGCAATGGAGAAGCCAGGTTGAGTGGTGCTCTGGCTCTCCAAGTTGGTAATGGTGGAGGATTTGCATTAGCATTGACATTTGTATTAACATTTCCAGCCAAGAGGTGGAGAGTGAATAAGTGACTGAAAAGGTGAACAATATGGAGAATCTGGTCTCAATTAATCAAGTGGTTGAACAATTTCTTGTAAGGAAAAGTTCACTAATTCTTCCAAATTCCCTACCAAAAATGAATCTTCCATGTAAGTGGGTGTTCTTCTAGGAGATCCCCTTCTCAGTAATTCAGGGATTGTCTGCAATCCACCAAGATTCTTCACATACAACCTTGTGTATCTCCTGAAGTGATCAACTACCTCTAAAGGAACCTACTAAAGGTGTTTTACAGTTTCTAGGTTTACTCGTTCTTCAGAAAAACTAGTTTCAGGGTTATCACCAATGGAATAGTTTCAACCAAATGGATTTCCTCTACCAGCCATGCACTGGTGGCCCTCCTTCTAGCGTTGAAATTGTTGAATCCTAGAAAATTCTAGGTACTGACAGTAGGTATTCTCCCCAATAACTGCTCCCAATTAGATCGTTTATCGTTTAGTATGGGGAATCCATCCGATTAGCAGCCTCGCTACTGTAGAATTAAATGAAAGTTTAAATCTATTTTACCGGTTGCGTCCCAGTCCACCATTTATGTAATTTTATTTTTTATGAATAATATGCAAGTTCCTAGATTAAATGCAAGTAATAGTGGGTAACAAACTCACCAGAGATGTGCAGGTCTTCCCTACGTCTTACTGCTCCTGCCCCACAGTCACTCTATGAAAGCAAAGAACAACTAATATAAATCTATTCTAAACTATCCCCATGGAGCAAGTTTAATACTAATATGAGTAATATATTGCATTGTTGCACATAGAACTCTACAGATATCTGACAAATTCTGAATACAAAAATACAACAGAGAAATAACACAAAGATAGCTCTGTGAATTTAAAGCATTCATCACTCATTCATTGCATAAGATTCATAACACAAAATCAAATCATTCATAACACATGAAATAGTTCAGTGGGTTTAGAACGATCTCACAAATTGTATAGCATGCTAAAAACATAAAAAATTCCTCATTCAGCGATCTACACAACATGCTTTGAAACTCATGCAGTCTTCTCTCCAGTAAAATTTCAATCCTCTTTATTATAAAAAGAAGTAGTTCTCCTTACAAAAAGTTTTAGCATATGTAAGCCAAAAAAATTTCCTTTATTCTTCTCTACCTTTACTTATACATTTACAAAATGACTTTTGGTTATCCATGCCCTTTGGGATTCCCTAACTCTACGTTTACAAAATTTCGTCCTCTAGTTTGCTCATTAGGAAAAAATAAATAAATATAAATAATACATAAAATCCTCCACTTGTGAATAAAACAAACAGCCTAAGTGGGACCAGTTTCTTAATAAAAACATCCCATGCTTGAGCCTCTTCACTAATGATACGATAGTGAACTGGATCTAGCAAACATGCATCTAGTTCATGCTTAGACAACTGGGATTCTATCTCCCTTACTTTTGGTGAGTTCTGAATCAATAACTCCTCAAACAGATGCTTGTGAATAGAAGCTTATACAATCCAGACTCCAATGGCTTCTTCACTAACGCATTTGATCTTACCTATGACTTCTTCCCCCTGTGACAACCTGTTCTTTAGGTTAATTAAATGCTTATCTATGGTTGGGAAGTATTGGTCTTGAGTGTCTGCAAAAACCTGGAATTCGTTGTGAGTTGAACAAATTCTTTTGTGGAACTTAATACACTTTTTCATAGTTTTATCAATGGTTGTGTTCAAACTGACTATTGCATTGCTGCCAAAATTTAATACTGCCATAGTTTTATCAATGGTTGTGTTCAACCTTACTGTTGCATTACTGCCGAAATTTAATACTGCCAATTCTATCTTTAGACCTCCTACAATATTCTGAGGCATGTCTGCCAAAAAGGTCGAATTGGCTCCTATCCAAGTCAGTTGGATATGCACAAGTTCTGCCACTTCTGATAACCTATTCCTAAACTCTCATGAGTTTTGTGCTATCTCCTTTAATCTAGCCTCTATCTGTTGAATTCTATACATTTCTCCTACCAACCTCACTTGGATCTGATTTATTTCCTTTTGTAGCAAAGATGCTTGATTACAGAAAGGGGCAATATCAAGTTGTTTTTCATTTGCTGCTTTGAGTTTCTTATCTAGCAAATTGTTATGAATTTCTAATTCTTCAACTCTTCTTTCAGCTGTGTATTTTTTCTTTTCTAACTCTAAAACCTTTCTTTCAAGATCCTTTTTTCTCTTTTTCAGTGATGTTAGCGGATAATAATAAGGCATCTTTGTCTGATTCCAAAATTTGATATGCTTCTTTAAGTCTCTCCAACTCTATGAGAATGCCATTGTGCTTCGTTTTTAGGTTTTTCCCTTCTCCTCTTTCTTTCCTTAAGGTTTCCTTCATTTGGGACATTTTATCTTTATACTGATCAATATTCTCAACCAATTTGCCAACATTATCTGCATTGGCAAGAGATGATGCTACACCTGCCATCGCAAGGAGTGTAGGATATTTATTCATCCCATGCAAAACTATCTTCTCTATTACCATATCTCTTCAGACTGATCTCCTGTGCCCACCTTTTTCTTTGATCTCATCACAATCCTCTTCTTGTTTTTATCAAATAAAATCATATTGAGGTCAGCCACTGCCTGCTCACAGGATGGAATGAAAGGTAATAATTCAAGACCTATCAAGGGAGTTGGATTCCCGACCACTGTGCTAAATTATCGGACAAATGAATCCACAGGATTATCATGGGCTGTCCCTGCTCCACATTTTCCTGATCTCGTTCCTCCTCGTCCTTTCGCTTAATTTCCTTCACCTCTTTTTCTACTACTTCTCTTGCTTGATTAGCTGCTTCCTTTTGTATTCTTTCACACTCCTCCCACAAGCTCTTCTCTTCTTTCTCTTTCTGCAACTGTGCTTCATTTGCTAATCTCTGGTCTGCTTCTTGTAATAATATGCGGACTTCCTCTTCCCTTTTTCTTACAACTTCTTCTTCTTTCTTTTGTTGTTCATCAATGTCGCTACTGCTTCCTTTGCCTCCTACAATTGTTATTTTCTTCTTGAATCTTCTAGTTAAGGATGACATGTTGCAAGCGTTGCAGTATATCTATTCATCATTTCTGTGAGAACATTTATCTCCAAACTGAAAGTTCTCTAATTCTTTCACAAATTTTGGTACAGTCATCACCTTGGTAAACTTATAACTACCTATGTAGAAAGGGAGTGTGGGTGTACAGCCTTCTTCATATCAAATAATAAATTTCCGATCACATCTATGTAGAGCTACCTCACCACTTCTTTATGAATAACATAGTTAGTAACATACTTTGGCAACAAGGAAGGGGATTTCGATCCTCCATACATTCTTAATTATAGAGCCTCCTCTGATAAGTAATAATTTCCATTTTCACTCAGCGTATCCAATTCTCTTTCAGACATGCAATTGCATTTTGTGAGGAAGATTAGCTTGTAAAAATACATTAATAAATCCTCACAAATGCTCTTGTAGAAACTATATTACTTGTGTGCCCAGAATATCTGATATGCAGAATATACAGGGGTCTTGGTCTCATCCCATTTGCAATTTAGTGTTGGGAACTGGTGGGTGCACAAAATGAAATCAACCAGGAAAGAGCTCATATAAAACTCTAACTTCCTCTGTGTCAAGCCCCCAAGTGCTGCACTTATGCATGAGGATAAATTGTTTGCTGCTATATCATCCTAGTTGAAGATGGTACCCTTTGTAGAAACAAAATAAATCACTGGTACCCAGCTTATCTTATAAAACTTTCTATTCACTCGGCCAAGAAACCGGTTTAACATCAAAGCTAGAAGCGGGTATGGGGTATGTAATTTTTTCGTTTGATATTCTCCAGAAAGATTTGCATGGAACTGATTCCCATGAACCATCATTTTCCTTACACAATCGAAAACATCCAAGTCTAGCTCCTTCATCCACTTTTCTGTCAAATAGATCTGAGGTGTAGGTAGCTTACATAATTCAGCTACATATGTCCAGTTGTAGGAAGAAAAACCTTGTCCATTAATGTTTGACAGAATCATCTTAGTTATATCTTCCCTTGGAAGAATCCAACCGATTACCTTGGCATATGGGAAGAGTTTGAGACGTGTAGACACCTTCATCATAGATGACTTCCTTATGTTTGCATATATCGGCATGTCTTATAAACCCATATCTAGGGCATCCTAGTCCTTGATCATCTGATAGATTTGACCCCATATAAACTTTCGCTCGAATCCAGTGAAAGCTTTAGTATATTAACAGATAATTTATTTCTTTCTTATGATTTCGACCTCTGGATCGTCCCCTGTAGTATAGACCTTATTATTTCCCTTTTTAGGCATGGTGCTATACAAGAATTGAGGCTGTCAAACACCAAACAATGTCTTAGATCTATTTCAATCTCCTAATATGCATGCATGATAAATATAACAACTAGATCTGAGATTGAAAACAACCAAAAATAGCATGAGGTCATGTTTAACCAAAAAATCTTTACCATTTCATCCTTAAACATCTCAATCAGCTTCAAGACATCGGGGAAACAACCTCTGGATACCTACTTTAGAACCCCAAGTCAAAACAAGGATACAATGGAAAGGAGCCGAGCAGTGGGCCTCTCAATTTCGTAAAAGAATTCCCTACCCAACTCGCAACTAGGAAAACTTTCCAACTCAAATCACAAGGGGTTTTCGTACGAACTGAAATTATATGTGGCTCACAATCTTCAAGAAAAGGGCGAGCTTTAACATGAGATTTGGGCAAAGAAAACTCCCCAAAACAGCCTCGACCAATGATAATACCCCCTTCGCTCGTTCGTTGATGATGAGAACAGGGAACAACACAGACGACGAAACGCTCATTTAGCCGTGACCTTGCTACTGCACCATACCGACATAATAGTCCTCATGGTGAGGGAGAGAGAATGAGTGGTGTGGGGCAGGTAAGGGAAACCTATGACCCTACTAACAAGGAGCGGAGGAGCCAGGGTTTGCTGCGCAGGAAAAAAATAGTCCTCGAAACCTAAATAGAAAGGAAAAACCTCTATGGTCTTGGGATATATATATCTTGTAAGGACAGGAAAACCTAACCGAGTAAGATTAAAACAATATTCCCCATAAAAACAAACGTCAAAAAAGAGACTGGGAAAGGATTCGAATCCTACCTGGAAAAATAAGACTAGTTGATGGTGAGTGTGAAACTTGCGCAGCTGGAGGAATCCATAAAGTGGTTGACATATCTAATAGGAATGAGGGAAATCACTCCAAACGGGAAAAAAGGTAACCATAAAACAAACCCTTGGAGCCTTAAATAGACAAAGATATGAGAAAGGTAATTAATGGCCCATGAGTGAAACACCATTGGCACCAACGTTACAAAATTCACTTGCAAAGCATTGAATCGGTAATGAACTACTGAGCGTAATCGATGGTGTCAGGTGAAATCTTAGGAGAGACCTGCATCTTATCAAATAGTTTCATACCGGCTTACTGATGACAAAACATCAGCAAGAACTTAAAAATATATCGGCGGCAAAAGACTTTTTCTGCCCGCAATGGTATCGACTGAGCCTTCGGGAAAGACATTAGTTGCAAGGATACATGCATTAGAAAACATTGGAAAATATTCCCAAAGTGGCCCATCTAAAAACTTTTGAACAATTTTCAACACAATGGATGGATAAGGAAAAAAAACTATTTTTGATGCCGCCAACAAGTTTCGACAAGAAAACCCGATGCATCGGAGAGGCTATCAACAAGCCATCAAAATGAAACTCGAAAGTTTTCTCTGATAACATCAGCTTTGGATCTTGAATCTAATCGACAAATCAGTAAACTCACATGATTTTTCTTGAAGAAATAAAGGATGCAAAGGATTAATAGGCTTAGAAGGTAGCTCCCCCGCTACGTCAGCTCAACTCGATGAGTTCATCCAATACAGCGGGTGGAAAAGTTGAGTTTCATCTTAATATTTTTTCCGATTTGTGAACAAAAACTAAGTTAGAAAAAAGGGTCCTTAGAGGGAAAAGGTAGTCTAGGAAGGCTTAGAACCAGAAATCAAAGGGGGGCCCTAAAACATGAATTTGTTTTTGGGTAGTGGTTGCAGCAGCAACATGATTATATAAACTATTTGTATATATTATTTATAGTGATATTCTTGGATCCAATCGATGCCGATTTGAATATTTGCAATCTGTCATGGGATGTATGCAATGGGATTTTTTATTCTTAAATGCATGACGACCATAGTAATGGACTTACTACCGGTATTTGGAGTTGGAAAACACTTGCATCTACGATCTGTTTACCTTGTATATTTACGATTTCCTTGAATCTAGTTATGACTGTTAAAAAGATATATGAAAAGAATTGGTTATATAATTTATATATTAGATAAAATTATCCTGTAGGCATTAGA
>LPNX010833072.1:32808-59329 GCA_001517045.1 Pseudotsuga menziesii | reverse complement strand
CTTAAAGTAAATTGTGAATGCTGGAATAGTTAATTCCCTGCCCAAGAATGGACATGAATGAGCTCATGTGCCTATTGGGAAGGCATGAAAAATATGAAAATCTCCTTGATGAGACTTGGATTGTCATGCCAACTGGGAAGTTAATTGACTGATTTTAATGCCTATATTATGCTTGGTCTAACAGGATTTCAATGATGCATTTCACAGGTGAGAAAAGTGAAATCCAGTAGTGCACATTGATCATGGCAGTAGACCAAAAGTTGTTGGACTTGGCTGGAAGTCTTCTTCAAACAATTGCCAAGACCCAAGAGAATCTTGGAGAGATGCTCAAGATACAGAAAAGGAAGAATGAGATGAACCACTAGATTTTGCAAGACTCTATTTGTCTACAAAAGGAGGTAAAAATCCTTCTGGGAGCAATCCATAAAGGAAAGGAAAGTGGATCAATAATGGGACATTCATCCAAGTGATCCATTAAGAAATGTTCCAGGCATGAAGACTCAAAGGAAATTGAGCAGGTAAAGATGAAGCAACCGGTGAAATGTTAGAATTGCGGAGGACATCATTACCTCCGGGATTGCCCAATGAGGGAACATAAAGAGGGTAGAAACCACAAAGTTCCTAGACTTGGGGTGTAACATCCCCGACCCTCCGACTGGCAAAGAGGATGCTGCCATACATCAAATCATCTGGGCATCTAGACCCATGGACATACATACATTTACTGCTAAAGCATGATACTTAAAACATCAAACATATTACGAGGCATAATCATTCATGTACACAACAGAAGTAAAACATATCAATCAATACTCATGCATATACAGATAAGCATTTAACATGTATATCATCATTCATCAATGGTAAACAAAATTGCAGACACAAGTTAGGCAAGAATACTTATCTTAATAAGAACTTGTTCTGTAACCAGCTACGTCGCTGCAACGTTCCACCCAACCATAGGCCCGCGTGCTCCTCAATCTCTCAGCAACGCTGCCACCCCCTAGCCGGGTATGATTCCCCAAGGAATAAGGAACTAACAAGCTTACACATAGCCAAGGATAACAACACCACAAGGGTATATAGTTCAGCCAAGCCAACACAGTTGGGTTTATCAAGCGAACAACAGATCAGCCAAGCCAACAAAGTTGGGTTTATCAGGCCATCTAGGAGCTAGGAAAGGCTAAATGCTAAGCTGGTGAGCTCATTGAAGAGCAAAGGACACCTACATCAAAACTAGTCTGACTTCTAGGACACCCACACACCCCCAACACAAGGAAATTAGTCCTTTCTCTACAACGCAGTCCCTCAGACCCCGATTCCCCTTCCAGTGCTATTCAGGGGTTGTGTAGAAGAAAGCCATCCTACTAGCTCTATCTGTGTGGTTCCCAAACACACCAAGTTTTTCAAGCACATTAGGCCTTCATCACCACTCCAATGTAGTCCGAAGACCAACCACTGCGTTGATGCAGCAAACCAGGAACCGAAGCTTTGACGGGGCAAAACAACCCTTGAATTTTTATTGGCTCTATCGTGGCCAAAATGATTCCACATCGATCTACAGCAGCCAATTTACAAAGAAAATGCAACCAACAAAAATGGGAAACAAAAACCAACGAACGATGAATATAACCACAGTCCACGATCAATAGCGAATGTCTGGACAACTACAGCAGGAGTGCGAGCAGGGGAAAAAATTCCCTTAACATAAACAGGAAGAAAACATACCACCAAAGAAACCATAGGAAAAAACATCCCCCCCAGTGAAAACCACGACAATCCTTCATAGTCCAGCAATGATGGAGGCAAAAACCCATATTTCTGCATGAACAGGAGGAAGAACATCTCTCCGATTAGCAAGGTGGTGTGTGATAGGAAATGGTGAACCCCCACACAATGGATTTTCCTCCTTTCAACTGTTCTCAGCATGAGGAAAATGAACAGTTGGCGGTGGGGAGAGTGGGCAAAATGATAGGATAATTGCGTCGTGGAGGGAGTGCAGGTGCAGGCGTAGTGGTCTTCCTGCTAGCATATCGGTCAGCCCAGTGGAGTGTGCATGTGAGAAAGGCTAGGCAGTCCTTCCACACTCCACTGTCAGCATTAACAGCTCCAACCACCAGCAGAACAATTAAGATGGCCATTCCATGAGACAAGAGAAGGTGAGAAATTAAACAAGGTGACACATGGCTTTATTTCCCCCCCCATGGCTCAAGGTTAGCATTCCCCCTCCTTATCCTTAGGAATCATGCCCCTTCTCAATTTAGTTGTAGAGAACATAGCTATTTGGGTTATTTAATTAAAAATGCATAGTTACATGATGCAACAATTTAATATGTATGCCACATGTCCTGATATACCATCGGTGACAATTTCTATCAGAAACATAACATAATCAAATCCATGGTGGGGCCTTTTCCCTTAACTCCACACCATGATTATTTACAATATATGTATAATGTATATTTAATGCAAACGAGGTCAAAACTGGGGTGTTACATTCCCCTCCCCTTTCAATAGCACTGTCCCCAGTGCTTTACAAAATTGAACAAAATGTTACACTAGTATCGCCTCAGTGTTCCGCAAAATTGAACAAAAATGGATGTGCCAATCGCATGGCATCCTCTAGCTCCCACGTAGCCTCTTCAGGTCCATAATGCTCCCATTACACCTTTACTTGCCCTATGGCTCGGTTCCGGAGCATTGTGACCTTCCTGTTGAGGATGCACATTGGCTCGATTTGGAACTCTCCCTCAGGTTCCACCTGAATCACATCCCAATTTATCACATGGTTAGGATCATGTACATGTTTCTTAAGCAAAGAAACATGAAAAACATTATGAGCTCTAGTACTAGCAAGAAATGCAAGTCTATATGCAATAGGCCCTATTCTTTCAAGAACTTCAAATGGCCCACAATATGTAGGTGACAGCTTGGCACAACTTCCAAGCTTCAAAGAACTCTTCTCTGCTTTCACTCTGAGATAAACATGATCCCCAACACTGAATTCTCTGTTCATCCTATGGTTATTTGCATAGATTTTCTATCTGTCCTGTGTTGCTTTCAGATTCTAGCTGATCTTTACAACCTCTTGCTCCATTTCCATGAGCAACTCTGGTCCAAACACAACTCTGCTCACTGGGTTATCCCAAGTCATTGGTGTCCTACACCTTCTTCCATACAAAGCTTCGTAGGGACGCATCCCCAAGGATGCCTGCTGTCCATTGTTGTAAGCAAACTCTACCAAGTGCAAGTAATCTTCCCACTTGGTTGGTTTGTCCATCACATACATGCGAAGCATATCTTCAACCACTTGATTAACTCTTTCTGTCTTCCCATCTGTTTGAGGATGGTATGCAGTGCTGAAGTTTAACTTTGTGCCCAAATCTGCAAACAACCCTTTCCAAAAATTGGAAGTGAACTTGACATCTCTATCAGAAACTATTGCCTTCAGCAATCCCTGCAATTTGAAAATCTCCTTCATGAAAATCTGTACAATGTCATCAGTCTTATCCGTAGAATTCACTGGTGTAAAATGTGCTTCCTTTGTCAACTTGTCTACCACAACCATGATGGAATCAAGTTGCCTCCAAGTCATTGGCAATCCTGTAATAAAATCCATGGAAATAACTTCCCATTTCCATTCCAAGACTGGAAAAGGCTACAACAAACCTGTTGGATGTTGATGCTCAACCTTTACCTGTTGACATTCCATGCACCTTGAAATCTATTCATCCATGTACTTTTTCATTCCTGGCCAAAAGTATTGCTTTATAGCTGTAGCAATTATTTTCTAATATAATGGGTGACCAGAGTATGGAGCTTGATGGATTTCATCCAAAACAATTCTCCTGAAATATGCTACATTTGGAATATAAATTATGCCTTTATAAGTGAGAAGTCCATCTTCTTCCAATTTATATCCCTCATACTTCTTCTCAAGACTTTGTTGCTACAATTTTTCTTTTACCCGCTCATACAATTCATCTCCGCCAACATGATTACCAATCTACTACCTCAAGTCTGATTGGAAAATACTAAGAGATGCCACATGCATTTCATGTACCTTCCTGCTGAGTGCATCAACTACCTTATTTTCTTTTCCTTTTATGTGCTTGATTTCGAAATCAAACTCACATAAAAATTCCAGCCATCTCACTTGCCTAGCATTTAGAGTAGGCTGATCAAACAAATACTTCAATCCACAGTGATATGTTCTAAGTTCAAATATTCTACCCATCATGTAATGTCTCCACATCTTGAGAGCATTTACTATGGCTGCAAGCTCTAGATCATGAGTGGCATAGTTCTTCTCATGCTCCTTCAACTTTCTTGACTCATAACATATCACGTGGTTGTCTTGCATAAGGACTCCTCCAAGCCCTTGTCCGCATGCATCAGTACATACCACAAAATCTTTCTCTGGGTCTGCAACCTTCAATATTGGTGCACTGGTGAGAATATTCTTCAACCACTAGAAGCTTTCTTCACACTTCGAAGTCCATTTGAACTTTACTCTCTTCTTTTGCAAAGAAGTGATGGCATGTGCAACCTTGGAAAATCCTTCAATGAATCTCTTGTAGTATCATGCAAGTCCCATAAAATATCTTATATCTGTCACATTTCTTGGAGTAGGCCAATTCATAATTACCTCGATCTTCTCAGGGTCTACTGATATACCCTCTTCTGAGATAATGTGACCCAAGTACTGAATTCTATCTCTGTAGAAGTCACACTTGCTCCGTTTTGCATACAGCTGATGTTCACTGAGCACTTGCAATGTCAATCTCAAATGCTCTTCATGTTATTCCTCATTCTTGGAATAAACAAGAATGTCATCAATAAAAACAAAAACAAACTTCTCCAAATACTTGTTGAAGACGTTGTTCATAAGCCACATAAATGTAGTTGGTGCATTTGTGAGACCAAATGGTACCACTACAAACTCATAATGTCCATACCTTGTCCCGAAGGTTGTCTTATGAATGTCTTCATCCTTGATTCTCACCTGATGGTAACCAGACCTCAAGTCAATCTTGGAAAATACCTTTTCTCCTCTCATTTGATCAAAGAGGTCATCAATCCTAGGCAAAGGGTATTTATTCTTCACATTAACCTTGTTCAACTATCTGTAATCAATACATAACCTGAGTGTACCATCTTTCTTCTTCACAAACAGAACCGGTGCTCCTTAAGCAGACACACTGGGTTGAATATACTTCTTTTCCAACAACTCTTGAAGTTGCATCTTCAACTCTAGCATCTCCGGTGTACTCATCCATAGGGTGTCTTGGACATTGGTGCTACTCCTGGCACAAGTTTAATGGTGAAATCAATATCCCTCTTTAGAGGAATCCCTGGAATCTCATCAGGAAACACATCCTTGAATTCATGTAACACCCGATAGTCCTCCAACCTAGGAGTCTCATCTCCTATTGGTTCCAGAATATGAGCTGCATACAACTGGAAACCTTTCCTACATAACTTCTTCAACTGCATTCCTGAAACCTGTCTTACTAAAATTACCTTCGGACTATCTTTCACCACTACTGGGTTTCCTTCTTCATCCATGCATTCAAAAGTTTTGTTATAACAATCAAGCTTCACTTGGTGAGCTTCTAACCAATCCATTCCAATGAGAATATCATAGGAACCAAGTGGTAGAACATTTAGATCTACACAAGTGATCAATCCATTCATAGCCAATGGACACTTCTCTACCAATTCACTGACCCTTCTCTTAGTCCCAGTGGCCAGCTGAACTAACCAATGTTTCCTATGCTTGTCCTTCTTAAAAGCACAAATCTCCACTACTCTAGGAGTAATGTAATTGTGAGTAGAACCAGGGTCAATCAAAATAGAAACAGATTGTTCAACAATCTTACCTCCAACTTCAATCACAGTTGACTGGTGATCTGCCTAGCGGTCCTCCAGTGCTGCATAAATTCTAGGGACTGTTCTTGCTACGTGACCCACTATTTCTGCTCCCTGAATGTTATAAGCTGGTCTTACACTTTCATTATCAAGTGGACAATATTTGTGCAAGTGAGGTCCTTCACATTTCCAACATTTGAGTGGACCTTTATTTTGATGTGGCTCTTTAGGCTTTCCACCTGCCACTCCAACTAGATTACTCATAGCTTGGGATGGCTGCTTCTGCTGATTTCTGAATCTAGAAGGTTTGAAACCTTTCCTTATTTAGTCAAACTTCTCATTCTTCCTGTCCTTCCATGCCTTATGGTAATCATGTTTACCTTTTCTTTGCTCATAGCAATATTTAGCCTTTCTTATTGCTTCTTCGAGAGTTCTTGGTTCATAGAACTCAATTCTATCTTTGTAAGCTTGAGGAAATCCACTTAAAAACCGTTGGATCTTCACTTTTTCATCTTTGATGTACCAGACATACCTCAACAATTACAAAAACTTATTTGCATATTCATCCATGGTCTGTTGTCCCAATCTCAGCTCATGGAACTCCTTGATCTTGTCATTGTAATACCTGTTAGAGAGGTATTTCTGCCTGAAATACTTCTTGAACTATTTCCACTTCAGTTTCCTTTCACTAATCTTCTTTACTTGCTTGAAGTGTTCCCACCAAATGGATGCTCTTCCATTGAGATTGAATATGGCAACTCTTTCCTTCATGTTTCATGAATAATCCTGCACTTGAAAGTACTTCTTTATCCCAAGAAGCCAAGCTTTAGCTTCTTGTCTCGTCTTTATCTCACCATCAAATGTAGGAGGTTTAGCTTTCCTAAATTCATCTTGAGAGCGATCCCTATGGTGCCTTCTTCTTTTCTTTTTATGAGAAGATGAACTTGTATCCTCGGTGGATTCTTCAGAGTCAGATGATCCACTGGAAGTCCTTCTTCTTCTCCTAGTGTTGCTCTTACTTCCTTCTAGTCTTGATGTACCTCATCCAGAATCTATCTTTTTCTGCAAGTCTGTCTAACTCTGCAATATGGTAGCATTCAACTGATGCTGCTCTTCTTGGGCTTTAACCAAGCTTCTCATGGTCGCTGCAACTTCGGATGGTGTCCCCTGGAATCTCCTTCCATTAGACTCTATTTCATCATTTCCATTACGGACATTTTCTCCCATGGCATCTTATTCTCTCTCAAAACAATCCCGAGCATCATATCCATCATGGGTTCTCATTACTGAACCACCTCTTGCTTTACCACACTGTTCTTTCTGGAGTACTGCTCTTAGAAGTTGTCTATAATTATGCAATGTGTTAGTAGAAAACTATTATATGCATAACATTAATATAACTCAAAACTACTTACCTTCCTCTTTGGAAATTTATAAAACAACAATTATGCTAAAACACAAAATTTTTCTTTATCTCTTGTTCAGCTCTATAATCCCATGACAGTCTACTGAAATCTACTCAAACAGTTGGAAACTACTTGAAAAATTGTTGAGAAATTCCTTTGAAAAACCCAAATCTCCTTTGGCCTAATCGAACCTCTTCTGAGCTATCTTTCTGACACTTTGGTGGTCAAACCAACTAATCTTCTGTTCTGCATCGATGGGAAAACTGACTGTTCATCGAGTGCACAGTCCCTTGAGAAGCTGCAACGGTGATAGTGATCCTCCTTCGGTTTTCGCAGTCATCTATCAACGATTGGGTCTACTATCCATCGGGTGGATAGTGCTTTGAACTACCGCAACAACGGGTTTATGATCCCTTGATTTCTTTCGATCGGTGGCCTAATCATCAATAAATATTTTATGACCTCATCCTCTTCAAAGTTTTCCTCTAATCAGGTCTCTTCCCTGCTAACTCCCTGACGTTTCGGTGGTTGAAACTTCCAATTTATTCCACTGCATTTATGATTTTCTCATCTAATTCCTTCTGCCATATCGGGACTACAGTGGTCTACTGTCCCGAGTCTCATCGGGAATTCATTGGTCTAATTTCATCCGCCATATTGGTGCATAATTGTTTATTGCTCCGAAATTTATTAGCGAAGACGTAGACTAATTGTTGCATCGACAGTCGGAGGTTCTACGCATTGAATGGCTAGTCGTCGAGCTTTCCACAACGGCAGCCAACAATATTCCTAAGTCTTTCACAGCTCACGACTTTGTTGGCGATCAGATCGACGTCCCATTGTGGCATCAAACACCTAGTCCTCTAGATGTCCACAATGGCGGTTCCACAGGCATTAACTCTTCTGAGCAGCATCTCTATTTGTTTTTGATCGGTGATTGGATCTATTGTTTCATCAAATGAAATTAAACCCCCATACTTCTGTAGTGTCAGCACTCCTGAGCACTAAATGCCACTGTATTTATCGAAGCCATAATTCACTAACACCTCGGCATCGACGAGTCGAAGACTAATGCATCGGCGAAATAGCTTACTAAGTAGCTGCATTGACGAAATAGCGAGTCGAAGACTAATGCATCTTCATTGAGCCTTTTCCAATCGGTGATCCGATCCACTAACATTGCCCGATGTTTTCTTCACTTAGGCAAATTTTTATAAATTTTTCCTTCTTTGTCTTTCTCCACGTCAGCTGTTGGAGCAACTATCCATTGGGTGCATAGTTCGTTACATAGCCGCAACGACAGACACATCATTAACTGATTCTTGTCGCTGTTCATTGGCGGTTAATACCACTAATGTCCGTCGATCGTCGATGATTTTATTTCCTTAGAATTTTTTTTGAAAACTTTCACTCCGCCGTCGTCGTCGGTGATTCAACCAACTAATTTTCAGTGATCCTTCACCTTTCTCGCATCATCATATCGACTCAACCATCTCTTATCCAATGCTGATCAAATCAACTGTCCATTTTCGATCGATGAGTTGAAGCACATTAGTCATTGACAGTCAGAACTTTTCCTCGTCGGGAGACTAATGCTCTAGGATTTCGCAACGGCGGGCGCACGAACCACTAACATCTTCCGATGGCTGATGATTTCGTTACTTAGAGAAGTTTTCAAAAAAGTTCCACTGCATCAGCTACCAGAATTTCTTTCCTTCCATGGCATTGGTAGTTGGTGGCTCTATCTGTCAGAAGGATAGTCCTCTATCCATTCACAATGACAACGCTCAATTAGCTAAGCATCAATGATCCATCTATCTAAGCTTTCCAATGTGCCGATGGCCAAACACTTAGAATTTTTTTTGTGAAAGTTCTTTGATCTTTGCTGGGAAGAAGGTAACCTTCTTCTGCTATCTGGTCTTTCATGGCCCATTCAAGTCCATGCTGCAACTAGAGCTCTGATACCACACTGTAACGTCCTCGACCCTCTGATCGGCAAAGAGGATGCTACCATACATCAAAGCATCCGAGCATCTAGCCCCATGAACATGGACATATATACATTTATTGCTAAATCATGATACTTAAAACAACAAACATATTATGAGGAATAATCATTCATATACACAACGGAAGCAAAACATATCAATCAATACTCATGCATATACAGATCAACATTTAACATGTATATCATCATTCATTAATGGTAAACAAAATTGCAGACATAAGTTAGGCAAGAATACTTATCTTAATAAGAACTTGTTCCGCAACCAGCTACGTCGCTGCAACGTTCCACCCAACCATAGCCCCACGTTCTCCTCAATCTCTCAGCAATGATACCACCGCCGAGCCGGGCATGATTCCCCAAGGAATAAGGAACTAACAAGCTTACACATAGCCAAGGATAACAACACCACAAGGGTACACAATTCAGCCAAGCAAACACAGTTGGGTTTATCAGGTGAACAACATATCAGCCAATCCAACAAAGTTGGGTTTATCAGGCCATCTAGGAGCTGGAAAAGGCTAAATGCTAAGCTAGTGAGCTCATTGAAGAGCTAAGGACACCTACACCAAAACTAGTATGAATTCTAGGACACCCACACACACCCAACACAAGGAAATCAGTCCTTTCTCTGCAACGTAGTCCCTCAGACCCTGATTCCCCTTCTAGTGCTATTCAGGGGTTGTGGAGAAGAAAGCCAGCCCACTAGCTCTATCTGTGTGGTTCCCAAACACACCAGGTTTTTCAAGCACATTAGGCCTTCCTCACCACTCCAATGCAGTTCGAAGACCAACCATTGCGTTCATACAGCAAACCAACAACCAAAGATTTGACGAGGGAAAACAACCCCTGAATCATTCTTGGCCCTATCGTGGCCAAAACGATTCCACAGTGATCTACAACAGCCAATTTATGAGGAAAATGCAACCAACAAAAATGGAAAACAACAGCCAAGGAAAGATGATGATAACCATAGTCCACAATCAATAGCGAATGTCTGGACAACTAGAGCAAGAATGCGAGCAGGGGAAAAACCTCCCTTAACATAAACAGGAGGAAAACATACCACCAAGGAAACCACAGGTAAAAACATCCCCCCCCCACCCCCCCGGTGAAAACCATGGAAATCCTTCATAGTCCGGCAATGGTGGAGGAAAAAACCCAGAATTCTACATGAACAGGAGGAAGAACGTCTCTCCGATTAGCAAGGTGGTGTGTGAGAGGAAATGGTGAACCCCCACACAATGGATTGTCCTCCTTTTAACTATGCTCAGCATGAGGAAAACAAACAGTCAGTGATGGGGAGAGTTGGCAGAACAATCGGCTAATTGCGTCATGGAGGGAGTGCAGATGTAGGCATAGTGGTCTTCCTGCCAGTGTATCAGTCAGCCCAGTGGAGTGTGCATGTGAGAAAGGCATGGCGGTCCTGCGACACTCCACTACCAGCATTAACAACTCCAACCACCAGTAGAACAATTAAGATGGCCATTCCATGAGACAAGAGAAGGTGAGCAATTAAACAAGGTGACACATGGATTTATTTCCCCCCCCATGGCTCAAGGTTAGCATTCCATCCTTAGGGATCATGCCCCTTTTCAAATTAGTTGCAGAGAACATAGCTGGTTGGGTTATTTAATTAAAAATGCATAGTTACATGATGCCACAATTTAATATGTATGCCTCATGTCCTGATATACCAGCGGTGACAATTTCTATCCGAAACATAACATAATCAAATCCATGGTGGGGCCTTTTCCCTTAACTCTGCACCATTATTATTTACAATATATGTATCATGTATATTTAATGCAAACGGGGTCAAAACCGGGGTGTTACATGGGGATGAGCCGAAAGATGAGAACCAGCAAGAGAATCTCATGGAAGCTGAGGGGCTTGGTCCTGAAAGTTCAAGTAAATAATTGAATGTGGGACAGATCTGCAAAATTTTGAAATTTTGATGTGAAAATTGTATATGTATTCCTATGTATGGGAACACCGAGGACAGTTTTATTCCAAGGGGAAGGGGATTGTAATATCCCTAGTTTTGACCTTGGTTGCATTAAAAGATACATGATGTGTATAGTGTAATTAATCGTGGTGTGGAGCTAAAGGTGAAATCCCCACCATCAATTTGGTTGTGTTATGTTTCGGCAATTGGAATCGTTTCCGATGGTATATAGTGCTATCTAGCACATAATAGTTTTGGCATCATGTAAATATGCACATTAATTAAAATGAACCTACAACCAGCTACGACGATGGAACATTAATGAAAAGGGCGTGATTTCCTAAGGTTAAGGGGGGGGATTGTCTAACCTGTGGGATCCATTGGGAGATTGCCATATGTCGACCACCCATTTAAAACTCTTGTTGTTAGTTGGGAGCAGTTATTAATGGGAAGTGGTGGGTGTCAGGACTACCAATCTTTTCCCCACGTACACTCCATCAGCAGGCTTGCTCTTCTCATGCGGAGGGTAGGGGGACAGTCACCACACTCTCCACTCTTCCACTCATTGTTTCGTCTGGTTCATCTCATGTAGGAAGTCGGAGGGTCTGCTCTTGACCTTTGGCTGATTGTGGTCTTTGCAAGTTTTCCCCTTCATGCAGAGAGTATTGTTTACCTCACGTGCAGGTCAGGGGTGTGTTCTCCTGCGGTGAGCTTGAAGAGCGGCTTGAGAGGCACGATTTCGGAGGTTTAAGTTTTCCCCTGCTGATTTGTGGTATGTGTATGTGTTTTCCCTTATCAATGCTGTGATTTTGGCTTCTCTCCCATTTGTGGACTGTGTAATGCCGCCATGGTTTCATTGTGAGATTGGAGTTATTGTTCTTCCTCTGGTTTGGGTTGTTGTGTGTGTGCAATTACCTTTTTGGGTTGCTGCAGAGTTGTTTTGGTCATGCTAGGGCCAAGAACAAATCTGAGTCGCCTTACTTGGCTTGAGCTACGCTCACCATTTTGGGTTGTCACCCTGTTTCCTTTGGTTTTCTTCACAAGAGCTGTGAACTGGTTGTTTTACTACGGGTATGCAGTGGTTGGTCTTCAGACTGTGTGGAGTGGGATTGAAGGCTAGGTATGCTTGAGAAACCTAGGTTTTGGAGCCACATAGAGAGAGTTAAATGGTCGGCTTTCTTCTCCACAACCCTGGAAGAGCACTGGAAAGGGAAGTCAGGGCCTAAGGGACTATGAAGCAGAGAAGGGACTGATTCCTGGTGTCGAGTGTGTGGGTGTCTTAGAAGTCAGGCTAGCTCTAGTTTAGGTATCCTTGGCTCTTCCATGAGTGCACCAGTTTAGCATTCATCCTTTCCTAGCTCCTTGACTGCCTGATAAACCCAACTGTGTTGACTTGGTTGTATTGTGTATCCTTGGCTATGTGTAAGCCTGCTTAGTCCCTTATTCCTTGGGGAATCATTCCTATCTCGGGGGTTACAGTGTTGCTGAGAGATTGATGAGCACACTGGCCTATGGTTGGGTGGAACGTTGCAGCGACATAGCTGGTTTTGGGACGAGTTCTTACAAGATGAGTATTCTTGTCTATTTCATCTCCGTAATTACATTTACTGTTAAATGAATCATGATGAACATGTTGATGCTTGAATGTATGTTTTGCTTCCGCTGTATGTTGAGTAATTCTACATCTTAGCATGTTTTCTATTTTAAGCATTTTACTTCAGTTTATATGCATGTTCAAACTTCATGGGGCTATTTTCCCAAACGTTTGATGGTTTGGTAGCGTCCTCTTCGTCGGTCAGAGGGTCAGGGACATTACAGAAATGGAATAGTTGTTCCTTCGAACCAACTTCCATAGAAACCAATTTTAATTTGTTCAGAACCCCTGAACCTAATTGCTAAAACAAAAGAGAAAAATCCACTTAATGTTCCATCTCTTGCATTATCAGATTCAATCCTCATCCAATGCTAGTATCCTACTTGCTAATGGACATATTGTTATATTGTATTTTTCCTAGGACCTGGTCATTTATGAGACTCCTTCTATTTAGCACTCAACTAGGAGTTGTGACTTGATTTTGGGAAAGATCCCTGTTGTACCTTGAGTTCTCATTCAGTAGCTTCAACCACTTTCATTTTCCTCTTATGGGTCAACTAACACTCTTCAACAACTATTTCACTTTTGTCCCCTCCAGTATCTTTTATTAATAAATAATAATTCATTACAATTGTTTTATTTTGAACTGTCTATAAAAAATATTTAAAAATAATATATAAAATAGTTCAGAATAAATTATAAATAATTTATTAATTTTAGGTTCATTACAACCTTGTCGAGTATGAAGGGTCTCCATAATAAATAATGTGCAACCTTTTCCTTTTTCTTTCTTGGAATGAAATGTTTCCAATCCACCTCTCCCTCACTATCATCACCCATATCCTCCCCATGGAAGATATATAAATAAGAAATGTTAAACAAAGGGCAAATATTGAGATCAACTTGTAAATCAAACTCATAAGAATTGTCATTAACTTTCTTGAGAATATTCAAGGACCGATTTTCTTATACTTCAATTTGTGGTAGATTCCTCAAGGAAAGTGCTCTTTCTTGTAAATATACCATCACCAAATCACCTTCATTGAATACCTGATGTCGTTGGTAAGCATCTTTTATAATTTTTTTCTACTCATTACTGGCCTATGATTTTTTTCTCACTTGCTGTTGTAACTATAAAAATGTGTTCTACAAATGCTTCCCCGTTATCACCGATTCTATCACCAAGCATTAGATGCACCAAATATAAACACCCATAGGATTTCTGCAATAAATAACCTAAAATGGAAATTTACCTATAGATCTATTCACTGAACTGTTGTAGGAAAATTATGCTTGAGGTAAGGCCAAATCCCACTACTTGAATTTCTCTCCGACAATGCTCTGTAACAGGATTCCCAAATTTCGATTTGCTACCTCGTTTTTCCCATTTGTTTGGGGGTGATAGGCACCGTTGAATTGTAATTGACTCCCCATCTTCTTCTATGAAGTTCTCCAAAAATGACCCAATAACCGAGTATCTCTATTAGAGGTAATAGTGTTTGGAACACCATGCAATATAACAATTTATGAAAAATAATTCTGCCACCCTTGATGCATCACTAGTTTTCTTGCAAGAAATGAAATGAGACATTTTAGAGAACCTATCAACAACCACAAAATAGAGTCATTACCTCGCTATGTATTGGGATCCCCAACACAAATTCCATGCGCATATATGTCCAAGGACCTGTGGTAACTAGTAATGGCATGTACAACCCTATATTATGTTGGTGTCCTTTAGCCATTTGACAAATTCTACACGATGCCACATACCTGGTTATATAATTTTTCATCTTTGACTAGTAATACTTATCGTCGATTAATGCTAGTTTCTTATCCTTTCCAAAATTTCCTTCCAAACCACTACTATGAAGTTCTCTAATAATATTTTCCCTTGTAGAACTAGTTGAAACACATAGTTGGTTTCCTTTGAAGAGGTATCCATCTTGCATGAACGATTCAACTTGAATAAGATCCATGCTCCCAACCACTAGACTCTTCAATTGTTCCACAATCTACCAAAACTCATTATCTGATGCATAAAGATCGTTCAATGCAACAAAC
Organism: Pseudotsuga menziesii; assembly: GCA_001517045.1. Classification (NCBI taxonomy): domain Eukaryota; kingdom Viridiplantae; phylum Streptophyta; class Pinopsida; order Pinales; family Pinaceae; genus Pseudotsuga; species Pseudotsuga menziesii. The sequence goes on along the minus strand of LPNX010833072.1, from coordinate 44,441 downwards.
CCACTTAATTGAGTTTCCATGGTTGTTAAAACAATAGTGTGTTGAATCAAAGAATCGACAACCTAATTCTTTCTTCCTCATTTGTGCTTTAGAACAAAGGTGTATCCTTGTAAGAAAGAGAATTTTTTTTGCATGTATACTATTCAATTTCTTTTAGGTGTTTACATATTTTAATGCAATGTGATCGGTAAATAACAAAAATTATTCCGGCACTAAATAATGCCTCCAATGTCATAATTCTTGCACAATTGAATAAAACTTTACATCATATGTGGAGTAGTTATTTCTTATCTCATTCAACTTTTTGCTAAAAAATGCAATTGCTCAACTAGCTTGGCTAAGTACAGCTCCAATGCCTACATGTGAGGCATCACAGTCTACCTCAAACACTTTCTCAAAATCTGGTAAGGCTAAAAGAGGTGTGTTAATTAACTTCTTCTTAGAAACTTAAAAGTTTCCTTAGCCTCCTTGGTCCACTTGAATGTCCTTCCTTTGGTGCAATCTATTATGGGTGCTATAATACTGCTAAAATTTTGAATAAATTTTTGGTAAAAGGTGTCCATCCCATGAAAAATTCTTACCTCTATTATGATCATAGGAATAGGGTACTCCAAAATTGCTTTGACCTTCTATGAATCTATATTGACTATTACTAGGATAAAAAAACCCAAAAATACCAAACTTTATTGCGCAGTACCACTAGGAGGAATCGATGTAGTATTAGGAATACAATGGTTACAAACCTTGGGTACATACTCTGCAAATCACCAAGAACATTTTATTGAATTCCATGAGTTTGGGAAAACACACAAATTATATGGGTACCAACCACCTCCAACACAACTGGTTACATCACATCAGATGGAAAAGCTACATTGGAAAGATACACCAACGTACATACCTCAATGTCAAGAAATGGAGATTCTAACAAGTGAAGGAGATATGGAAAAACAACAAGAGACACATCGCAAGGTGTTTCAAGAATTACCTTAGCCACTCCCAACAACAGAAAAATTGAACCCATAATCAAAATAGAATGAAGGACAAAACCTACCAATGACAACTCACACAGATATCCACATCAGAGAGGTTGTGACAGTTCACGTAGTCATTGTCATCAAATAAGCTTTGAGGACAAAGCTCCCTTAAGGGGAAGGCAAAGTAACAAAAGCCAAATTTAATTATTAAGCTAGGTTAATTAATGTAAATAAACGAAGAGGTTACTTGAAAAGTCACCTCTCTTCCCCATTCATGGTATAAATTATCGGGGCCCTATTATGTAATGCATCTTCTACATTATATAAAATATACAATTCTACATTACGCTCTTCTTTGCAACTTCTTTCCTCTTTCAAAAGGCCATAAACATTTTCTTAAATCGAATTGTTTTTCTTCATACCGAGCACCTGTGTGTTGTTGTTTTGTGAATCATTGTTTTGGTGTGAACTGTTAGGAGTGGAAGAGGCCCCGAATTGGCTTGATAAACCTAGTGAAGAGAGGAATCTCATAAAAATATCAAGAGGGGCGGGCTAATCTTCTATGCACACTTGAGAGAACACTAGAAGGGAAGCTATGGCCTAAGGGACCATGTAACAGTGAAGAGAATAATTCCTTGCATTGGGTGTGTAGGTATTGTGGAGGCCAAGCTATATAGATCTTGTAGAGGTGTCCATAGCTCTTTGGTTGAGCACACTAACTTATCAATTCTTCATTTCCACTGCCTTAGCAGCCTAATAAACCCAACTATATATTGGCTTGGCTGAACCTTGGTGTGTTTTTGGCTATGTGTGACATTGTTGTTCTTATGGAAATCATGCCCAGCTCAGGGGTGGCAGTTGTACTGAGAGATTGATGAGCACAACTGGCCTATGGTTGGGTGGAACGTTGCAACGACATAGCTAATTGCTCGAGGCATCTCATTGTAAGATAAGTGCTCTCTTATATTTGTATTTTTAATCTATGCAATGTAATTGTTTTAAAAATTATTATGAACATATTGAATGCTTGAATGAGATTTTCTTATGATGTATATTATTGCATTATGCATCTGCATATGTTTTTACTTTCAATGCGTTTTTTGTTTATGTTCACGGGGCTAGATGCCTGGTTATGATGGCAACGCCCATGACAAGGGGATAATGTACACTTAGAAGGAGAAAATGACGAGTAAGTAGTTTTCTAACTCATAAAAATTATGGATTGATAATTTAACTTCAATGTCCATTGAAACTAATTTTGATTCACTAATTAACAAAAATCCGTACGTTAACAAGAAATTAAATAACAAACTCAAATTAAGAAAAGGGTTAATATACACCTATAAAAACAAAATAGCATGTAAATACTTTTCTAACTCCTAAAAAATATAAATAAATTATTTAACTTCTCTTCATAACCATACCTAAAAATCAATTAAATCACACTTCAAAATCAAATTAAATTAAAAAAAAAAAATTAACACTAGTTCTATGTTTACTTCTCACTTCGAAGTATGCCATTTCACTTTACTATAAACCACTTTACCCCTCAATTTTGGTGTTATCCAAAAACATAAAAAAATCACTCCCCTTTAATTTATGACCAACGTTCACCATCATTTCTAACAGACAACATTTAAATATAAAAAAACCTTTATATATATATATATATCTATATATATATGTCCGTTTGAATTAGATCAAATGCTAACCCACCAAAGAAAGTCGCATTTACAGGAAGACGAGGCTTTGAATGTAAGAATCAACAAATTGGAAACGTTCATTTCTTAACTTTTTCATCAGATTCGGGCCCAATTTACAGGTAAATTTTTAGTTAACTTCAGATTGTTTGCTTTATCAAACACATCACAGTATCAGCGTTCAATTTGATACTAAAAACCGTGTAGTTTTAATGGTAAAATAAAGAATTTTAGCCACAAGATCGTCAAATCAATTAGAAAAATACTTTAGTTGTAAGTGTCTTGCCATTAATTATAGTTTACCATTAATTATAGTTTACCATTAATTGATACCACATTAATTATAGTAAGTGTCTTGCCATTAATTGATAGCACGTTAATTATACTTTAGTTGTAAGTGTCTTGCCATTAATTATAGTAAATAACCTTAACTTCGGTGATGTTATCAGTTTTGCTCAAGGAAATACACTATTTTGTGATTCATAGGTTTCACAGCAAATAATTGTCGGTGTACTATGGCATCCAAATCCTATGCGTCGAACGTAAGAAGTTTGGAGTTTAATGATGTTTCAGACTGTTCGGAAAAAAACGCTATATGTGATTCAGCCGGAAATTTTCAAACAGTTCAAACAATGCAATGCCATAAGCGCCTTTACAAAAAAGACATAGTCCAATGTAGAGAAACCAAAGGTTTAATTGGGATGGTCATGAAAGTGGCAGGTGGTTACTGTGAAGATTCTGACTGCACCACCAGTAGTTATAGTGAAGATGAAGATGGTTCAGATTCTGACTGCACCACCAGTAGTTACAGTGAAAGTGAAAGTGAAGATGAAGATGGAAGTGTAAGTGAAGATGAAGATAAAGATGATAAAGAGAAAGAGAAAGAGAAAGAGAAAGAGCATGGGGATGAGTCTACTCCAGACGATTCTGCATGGATTGTTTGGACAGATCTTTCGGTGACTTCTGAGAAAATTAGTGACATTGAGGTGCTTGACAGGGTCTTCTCGCATGGTGATTTTGTTGCAACAGCTTCAGATCCATCAGGACAGATAGGCATAGTGGTTAACGTGGATCTTACAGTAGATTTGTTGACTCCCACATCAGTTACAATAAAAAACGTTTCCAGTAGAAATCTTCATCGAATAAGGGCGTTTATGCGCGATGATTACGTAATTCATGGACCTTGGGTGGGAACAGTCGATGGAGTGGTTGATCATCATGTTACAGTTGTATTTGATGATGGATCAAAATGTAAATTAATGGATCAAAATGTAAATTACCTTATTCCACTCTCCCGCAATCTCCGCTGTCCTTATTTTCCAGTAGAAATCTTCATCGAATAAGGGCAGCGTGTCCGAGGCAGTTCTTCAGCGGTTTTCAAGAATGCTTTATGGTTGTGTGGTAAATGGAACAAAAATCTCATTGGGGGTACAGTAGATAACGTGGAAGTGGGGTCAGTTGATGTCCATTGGTTTCCTGATGGGGTTCCTGGTTACAATTCCTAGTCAAATACTATCCCTATCCCTGCAGAACAACAGTACCCTAAACAGCTAAAGCTACTGTCTTATTTTTCGTATGCTAAGTGGCAGCTAGGAGACTGGTGTCTGCTTCCTGCATCTGAAAGGAGGATCTCAGAAGTTACTCTTCCTGTCACAGATGGCGTTGTTGCCCACAGAAAATATAATGTTAATCTTGATGGAGCACTATTTGTGTGCAACAAACGGACTAAGGTAGATGTGTTATGGCAAGATGGCACAAGGACATGTGGTGTAAATTCTACAACATTGATTCCCATCGATGATCTTGGGGATCATGACTTCTTTCCTGAACAGTATGTACTGGAAAACGGTTCGGATGATGATGGCGAGGCTTCTGAAGCCAGACAAGTAGGAATTGTAAAATGTGTGAATTCAAAGGAGCGCACAGCAAGCGTAAGGTGGATGAAGCCCACCAACTCTCCACATGAAGCTCTCAAATTTGATGTGGAGAAGTTAGTAAGTGTCTATGAACTAGCTGAGCATCCAAATTACGACTACTTTGTTGGGGACACCGTTCTACGTCTCTCTCCAGTCTCCGAGGACGTCAATCAGTTAGTTGGCCAGGTTGAAACAAAACCTGAAATCGTTGTTGACACTACAGATCTGTCTACAAACCAGACAGCTTTGAAGAAAACAAAGAAGCCAAAGAAAGAAAAGCTTGCCAAGAAGCTCCAGGAATCTTATCTATCCAGGATTGGGAATATCATAGATGTGAGGGATGGAGACATTGAGGTAGCATGGGCAGACGGAATGGTCTCAAAGGTATAGTATTCTCTTGCTTGCTTGATTATAGTAGACTAGTTTATTTTTTAACTACTCACCCACCAGATCAAGAGACTTTAATAGGAAAGTATTTTTCATTAAAGTTTTCATTTTTGAATGAGAGATTTCAAAGTTTTCATCACAGCAATGGCACCCTTAACTTCATTGGCACCAATTCATGTATGATATAACCCGGCTACATACTTGCTTCTGCGATGTAGGCCAAGGTTTATAAGTCTCTGTATAGGGGAGATCTGTTGGCCCAAGCAAGCTTCATACTTGGATATTTTTCCTGCTTGGTCTACTAACTACTAACTTTGACTTTGAATGAACAGTACTAATTTACTTTGGCAGTATGATTACCTAAACGTTAAATTTTTATTTGTTGTTACGTAGGTTGGACCTCAAGAGATCTTGGTTCTTGGTGGACACGAAGATCATCCATTTACCAATCGTCCATTTATCTAGGTTGTAGGGGAGACGAAGAAGCAAGGTGGGAAACAATGGATTCTGATTTAGCAAACAGTTAAACTCAGTAATAATAATGAACAAATGTCATCAATAATTTGAAACGTTGGATTCTTACTTGGTCAATACAGATGTGGTTATTTATTTCAGAGAATTTATGTGGCACTCAAAGAGTCACATAATGTGAGGGAACTTGCTATTGGATTACTTGGTCAATACAGATGTGGTTATTTATTTAAGAGAATTTATGTGGCACTCAAAGAGTCGCATAATGTGAAGGAACTTGCTATTTTATCATTCGAATATGATACAATATTTTCACATAACTGAATATATTTGTAGATTTATCGTATTGCTGTAAATTTTGTCCTTTTAATGCGATTATTATATGTCTATGCATTTTTCATGATGTGATTATACATGTTATTGCAATGTGATTGGGTAAAAAGCACTGAAATGCTCTCATTTTATCATGTATATTATTTTGTTATCTTGGGATACCAAGAATTGTTGATATTTTTTAATGGAGTCTAAGAATGGCCAGAAAGTCTGTCTAACCATTTTAAATGATTTTAAAAATTATTGGAGTGAGGATTTGAAATGTAGTGAAATAATCAACATGCTCTTGTACTCATAATTGGATTGGGGATTTAAGATAGTGAAACAAGAGTCACCACGTGACAATGTAATGTTCTCACATTGTCACTTGCAATGGTTTTTTAAAAGTAAATAAACATGATTTAGGTCTTTGGGCTTGATGTGCTGTAGAAATTTGGTTCATTGTAATTTTTAAAGAACATTATTGATCAAGCACATTTTCATAATTGTTATGTTTGTATACCTGTATAAGATTTTTTATGAGGCAATTTGAGATGTAATCAATCAACATTTAGACAAGCCATGTTGCATTGCAATGCTACTTTGCTTTTGCATTGCAAGCATGTGGAAAGTGCCTTGTAATTGCAAATGCATAATGCGAAGATGAGATTGTAAGAAGTTTCTATGTTCTACTGTAGGGACTACATAGCACTATTCCATAAACCATGTTTGGTTAAGAGATCCCCATCATATGTGAATTCCATACCAGTTATAATATTATCTACAAGGGTGTAATAAGAATGATATAAATCTTTGTTTGTGTTTTGCATCTTTGCTCATCTTCTAACCAAGTTTATGTTTTGATTACATTCTTTTGGCGTAAACAATCATCAAATAAAGATTTTAAGTGATTTTCATTAGAGGTGAGAACCATAAATATGAAAGGAATTACAATACACGGGGGCTTCACTTGTTGAACAATATCCTATCATGTTAGTTCATATTGTGGGTTTTAAAATTATAAAAAATTGAACCAATATATTGTAGGTATTGGGGGGATGAGGGGTTTAAGGTGGGGATGGGTAGGGTGGTTTATAAGGATTGAGGTATAAAAAGGGGTGGGGAGGAGGTTTTAAGTATTGGGAGGGGGTTTCAACAAAAAGAGTTTGGGTCAATATATTTGGAAATTAAGGGTATTCTTTAATATACCACGAACGCACGTGCTATGTGAGAGGTTCACTAAGTGAAGTCCCCGTGTTAAAATACTCATAAACCAACTTGGTGTCTAATACTATTGTCCTTAATGGTTAATTGGTACGATCCAACCCAACTTGCAACAAGGTGAAGTTGTTGATTTTGCTAGAGTATATAGAAGATAATGTTATGTTGAGTAATGGAAATGTCTTTGTCACACTATTCCAACCTCAAGTGAGCAATTGCTAGATCTAGATTCCTTTACTCTGACCAACACCCTTTCCTCCTTTTATCTCGGAAAAACTTAACAAAGGGAGTAATAGGTTATCATGTTGGTAAGACATGTGGTCATGAGTCTTCTAGTACCATCCTCAAGTTTTGAAACACAAGACATTGCAACCAAAATCAATTGTGCTGGCAAGATTTTTTATTATTTACATTCTATGGGATTATGTATTATTTACATTATGCATGTAGAGGATGTTTAGTAGTATTGTACTATGATTAAAATTAGTCGAGTTTTAAATCATGATGCTCCAAGAGCATTGAGACAAAGTCTTATGTTTTTTGATTGAGCAAGAAATATTATTTTTCTGCTTCCATGTAATCATTCTACAAGGATAGGATTAGTTGTCGGTTTTTGTAGTTTGTTTTATATATAGGATTAGTTTGGATGTAATAATGGCAATTTTTCACAAATCTCCTCGAATCTTGCAAGAGCTTGCTCAAGGATAGGCTAGTTGTAGATTTACTTTCTTAGGAGTTGAGATCGTTCTTGTTCGTATCTCACAAGTTGGATGGAGTTCTATATTAGAGTTGAATGTAATAATCAAAGACAACGGTTGTTGATGGAATCAAGAACATTATTTCAATCCTCTGCATGTATTCAAATATATGATGTCTTCTTTCCAATAACCCCTGGTGTGTTTTAATTCCTTGTGTATGAATGAATTGCGTGACTTTGTTAAGAATATTTATGAGTCACTAAGATGGAGATTTATCCATGCAATGCAACAGGAATAAATTGATCGTTTCACTGATCAACTCGTTTGCAACAGTCTGATTTAAAAATCTGTAACTTTGATGAATCGTACGGTAGAGATAGATTCTGCAAGAAATCAACTCCTCACGGGAATTGTGAAAAAAGAGGCTCACATGAGGAAATTGCAGAAGCCCATTTCAAGAAAAGTGGGAAGGTACATCCGCAATTGCGGAAAATTTGTTGCGGAAACGAAGTTGCAGGAATTGTGTTGTGGAAATGAGTGTTGCAAGAGAGTTGTTGCGGAATTGAAAAGAAATCCCCATGAATAGATCTCAGGCCAACAAACTGAGGAGATCGTTAAGGAGATCAACGGTCGAAAGTGATTCCGCTAAGGGAACTTGCGTTGAAGTTAAAACAACCCACGGAATGCGAAATTCTAATTAAGAAGAGGGAAAACTCTTGATTCGGATCTGTAAAAGTTTGAGTCAGACAATCGATGAACTACCAAAGACGAAGATTTTAATCAGGGTTCGTGCGGATTAAGATAATCTAGGCCTGCTAGCTCTTACCTGGAATCAAGTCAACATTGATTTTGTAATGCATTGTAATTATGTAAAAGGGGAGTGTCAACTCATTAATTTCAAATGATCATGCCTCAAATATGCATTGGTTTTAAAGGACTAGTTATCGTTTATGTCATTGTTATTATTTATTTCAGAGTGTTGGTTTTCTTAAATGGCAATGTTGTTTCAAATGTCAACATTAATTTTCATGGTAGTGCTAACCTGTTAAATTTAAATGTGAATGATGTTGGAAATACATCAAAGCAATTTATTCTTATACAACAAACTTGTTAATATTAATGTGAATGCCACTAGACTTATGTTGACATTATTTTTTGTTGCATCTTTAACCTTTTAATTTTAAATGAGAATGCCATTAGAAATATGTGGACATTATTTCAACGCTTTTATCTAATCCTTTCATTTATGCTTTCAAGCAGTGTTGTTTTTAGAACCTAAGAGGGCCCATTCCTTTTATTGGATTTTCTATAATCAAAATACACAATTAGCATTTTGGGTGCTTCCTAGACAACAAAATCATGAGAGTTTGCATGTAATGGGAAGGGATGCTTTTCTCTTATAAAGAGACATCCTAAACTCAAAAAATGGTTTGATGAATTGTTGTCTACCTCATATTCATGAGGATGTCTACATCAATTTCCTATATTGGGTGTAAAAGCTCCATTTCCTCTCAATAGAATGTCAAAGTGTCAAGTGGAGGGAGATTTTAGGCTCGAACACAATAATGTGCTTGCATCAAATTCAACGATTTTTACCAACAAATACAAGGTATATTTGATGTCTACTAAAATTAAGCATCCATAAATGTGATTCTTATAGCGTGTTTTCAAAATTATGCCCCACCACAATGTCCTTTGTACACCATTCTAGGTGTTTTATTTTTTATGGCATTATTTACACAAATGATGTTTTTTTTACAAGTATAAATTTTTTGTTACATGCATTTCATAAGATTCCATCCCATGGAACTATCCTTAATCCATTCAATAATTCCATAGAATAAGGTGTAATTCTTCTTATATGTTCTACTGTAGGGACTAGGTAACATTATTCCATAAACCATGTTTGGTTGAGAGATCTGCATCATATATGAATTGCATAGTACTTATAAGATTATCTACAAGGGTGTAATAATATTGATATCAATGTTTGTCTATTTGTTATACATCTTCTCAACTCCTAATCAAGTTTATGTTTTGATTACATTCTTTTGCTGTAAACAATCACAAAATAAATATTTTAAAGTGATTTTCATTAGAGGTTATTTTAATTGATTTGTCCATGCAAAAAAAGAGTTGTTTAGAGCTCGCATTTCTAGAAGGATATTTCATATTGCTAGTTTGCATTTAGTGCGGTTTAGAGTACCAATGATGAACATTCATTATGGAACACAGAATTAACATAATATCGGGGATGCAAGTTACACAAGAGAAGAGACATTAATTAAATTTAGGATCATGTCAGGATTGATTCTGCTTGGTTTTCAATTCTGACATTGACAATGTGGAAGTTACTTATGAAATAAATCATGCACAATGCTCTATATACTATGGTGCAAGCCATTACATTGATGGTTGAAACTGTAAAACATAAATAAAATACTTTCATGTACTATACACATTAAGTTCATGGACCTTCAAGGATCTTGAATTAACATTTTCATGTACACAATGCAGAGGGTCTAAATTTAGATTGTTATGTAAATTTGATTATAATCAACCTACATATGCTATGGTGCCAGTTAAATGTGTTTCAAGTTTATGAATGATAGTTATGTTTGGGTCATGCACACATTGCAACAAATCTAAAACAAACTAAAACCAGAAAGAAAGCATATCTACAAGTTTGAAACATCTTCAGGTCATCTACAACATTGAGAAGCAAAGTATTGACAAAATGCCAAGCTAAAACTTCATCCCACAATAGTCAAAGTCTCATATCCATACACTATAGTAGTATCCTTTTAAATTATTATTAGAAGGTACATTTCATCTCATCATAAGAAGAAATAAGAGATATCAGCGGACCTTTCTCACCATTCGAGACAATTGTTGTCAATTCACCTTAGTACTGATCTTAGGAAGACAACCACATTGTTGGGAAGTTAGAAATTTGTTTACTTCAAGTTGAGTATGGATTTTAAAGCATGATAGTTGTTTTGTTAGACCTTTTTTTGGGAAACAACAACAACCTATTTGTTGTTATACTACTCATGCATCCCTAACACAAAAGTCAAATTCCTTAACCTGTTAACAGTGAGTTATATGTTTGGACTCTCAATTGATATGCTTGTGTAAACCACTGCACTTTTCAAAAGTAAATTTAAAAAACCTTGTTAGTCAAATAACACAGGCATGCATGCTTCCAGAACGCGAGCCTCCATCTAATCTAATGACCGACCAGACCAGACCAGTAGTTGAGAGAGTAGAGGAGCTGGCTGCCCAGTAAGGATTAAGATGCGTGCGATTCAACGGTTTGAGAGCCAATGCTGGTTGGACAATACTCGACTTGAGTTTAGTTTAGTTTTCAAAACAGAGTTATTAAAATTCGTGGTTGATTTGACGAGTGTACGTGGATCCTGGGTTTCATCTCCCCGGTATTATCTTCCCATTGGCACATTATCTTCCTATGTCTTCAAAATGGAACCAAACCACCACTGCGATATCAACATCCTTAACCATAACCATCCACTGTGAATCGGATCGGTCTCCACACCAAAACTAAATCAAATTCGACAGCGAGTCCACCAAAATAACTACTGTCGGTTGATGCCTGCTGCGATGAAGGGATTCATTCCATGATGCTCTTGTTATTCTTTGTTGGCACTGTTCTGCATGAGAGAGAGGGCCAATGCCAGGACTTGTTCACTGCAATATGCTCCTGTCCAGTCTAGTTGGTTAGGATGCTCGAGTGCTCTTCTAATTCTATGTTTGCTCTGTGTTCACTGCAGTCATCCACATTGATATACTTGTTATTCTCCTCTGTTCTATCTGATATAATTTAAACATAAGAAGGCCATTATTAATAGGGTGGGAATTTGGAAATCAGAGCACCCCTCAAACAAAAGTGACAGCATTATAATCCCACGTTTTTTCAGTTTACTTGTTTGT
>LPNX010833072.1:0-21232 GCA_001517045.1 Pseudotsuga menziesii | reverse complement strand
TACATCGGTTTTCCAGAATTAAATGCAGGTTATGGCAACGAAAAAGCATAATCTTTTAATTTATGCATTGATCTGCAACGCATAAAATAGAAAAACACTTATAACTGCAAATATCTCGAAAGCAAAGGCTCCTGGATATGGAACCGGATCAAAACTCCTCCTATATCATGCTCATTCCGCATGTTTACCCCTTCCATGCGACTTATACTTGAGGACAATTCCCATGCATGCATTTGGAAAAATGTTTGTAGAATCCCCGAAAAACAAACAAGTCGTCATTCCAGATATGGAATCACGGGTAAAAATATTTGATTGGCATAGGTCTCGATCTATGTAGATCTGTTTATGCCTTCAAACGCCGGAAGGACTGGAATAAACTAGAAGCAAAATAATTTGGAAAAGGATGCTAACGAACCATAAATCTAGGTCCATTCAATGCAGGCAATTTATTATCATGCCAACGAAGGTATTACACTACCTAAAAATCATATACCATGACTTGAGTACCACAGATCCTTCAAGATATAAAATCACAATCATGAATAATTACCCTCGCTGGTAGATTAGCATACAGTTCTCAAACCATAAATCGAATCGCAGACATATGAATACAAGTATAAGGATGCTTTTCCAGAACTATCTTGCAGGCAATGAAAATGCATGCACTCTGGTTTCGAATTGTTTCAACTCCGAACTCATTCATTAAATTTCTAAGAAGGGAGGAAGAAGCTTGGATTTTCAAATGCATATAACAAAAGCCATCCAGACCCCATCATATCCAGAACGCATTTCAAAATAGTTTTAAACCACCCGCCATTCAAACCAGATCCGACTCACCATGAAACCCAAGTAGCATGCAACACCCAGGCAAATGTAATACCCCCATGACATTAATTTTATTTTTCATGTTTTGAAAAGTTATTATTTTTATTATGTAATGAGTTATAAAACTCAAAGATTGAAATAACATTTACACAAACAAACATTTTATTTATTTATTAATAAAGAAAATGACACTTGGAGAACTCAACTATATGAGGGGACACCAACCATGGCAGCTAAGAACATGTGTAAGCAAGCTAGATTGATTGATACCAATCAAATCCAATCCAAAACTCAACAACCAAACAAGATCCTAAATCATAGGGATTTAGAGATCTGATTGGAGATTTGATTGGGATGGCATAAGACCTGCGCAAAAGCTATATATATGAGTGCACTTGAATAGCACGGGACGATGTGCTGTGCATGGAGAAACTTTGTTGGGAATGCACGTTTTGAGTGTTTCTCCCATTTCATAAGTCAATCACTTAGCTTGTTACAGATTCTGAGAGAGAGTGCCGCATGGAAGCTTTCTTGTTGTAGCTTATTACAGACTCTGAGGATTGAGTGCCGCGAGGAAGTTACTTGCTGTTCTGGTGCATGGTTGGTGATCCAGCTCGGGGGTGGAGCGGAGCAAACCGTTGAGTTACTGCCTCCTATAGTTGGGAGGAGTTGATTCTCCAAGTGTGTTTCCCTTGGATTCAAGTAACTAGATCTGATTTAGTTTCTCATATATTTCGGCTTGACTTATGGTTATTTGCATGATCAATAAAATATCTCGATAGTCGAAACAAACCCTTTGTCTGTGTTTCTTTTGATTAATTAAAATCTTTCCTGATGTATTGTTTATGCTGGGGATGTTACATATATGCCCTTCCATATGACTCATCACATATTTTTGAAGCGATGAGCTTTAATTGCATCTTTCAGGATTTGCTTACTACAACTAGTCGAATCCCTGCACTAAGTCTCAACTGCCTCCACATTTCTGTTCGGAAAGGTTTTCACAGGATTTGATCTACCTCACAGCAATTGAACCAAGCGAATTAGATGATTGCAATGTTTTACCATTCTCTCTAGCTCATCTATCACCATGTAAAATAAACCTATGAAAATATATGTTGGCCAACCGTGAGGCCTGGGGAATTTTGTTTTTTTCCAAAGAGCTCCTGATTGCTTGACACCTCTACCTCCATATCTATATTCATTTCATTGGAAATAACTTAATGATATTCATGATTTCCCAATATTGGCTCCCTCGTGATCCTCTTAAAAGTTTTCAAGTTTCCAAAATAATCTTTTCCCAGTATTGGCTGCCTCATGATCCTCTTAAAAGTTTTCAGGTTTCCAAAATACTCTCTTCCCACTTCAGCCGTCTCCTTGAAAATAATTGATTTCCCAAACAGTATCTATGTTCCCTCTCTGGCAAGCAAGCAAACCTGTGAAAAAACTTAATGTCCCCATCACCCTCTGAGAGCCAAATGGCTCTGTGTTTTAGCCTCCAATCAAAGAGTGTTCCTCTTTAGCAAGCAAGTATTTCTTTTTACCTTCAAATCCCTGTTGGAGCAAAAATTTTACCCCACACTGTAGTTTCAAATTTTACCCTCTTCATGTTTCAAATATGAAATCTTTCAATGTTTGCCCAATTGTCAATTATGAAATCTTTCAATGTTTACCAGACTGCCGCTTACCGCTTATACCGAATCTTTCAACACTTGCGGGAGTGCTGGTTAAACTGAATCTTTGAACGCTTGCCGGAGTGCTTATGCTTTTGTTCACCAACATGACATACATCTTTCTGTCCCACTTCTTCCTGCAACAACGCAGGCCAAACGCGCCAAGCCACACTGCACTCCCAGACCCACAAGCACTTGACAGATATCTCGGGAAAATTTCCCAGTTGATAGAACAAGAGAAAATGGGCGAAATTGCTGATAGAAATCAAAATCGTCGCATGGAAAAACTATGACATCTTCGGAGCACACAACAAATTTTGTTTTGCATACAAATCCTTGGCCTAACACTAAAAAGCAAACGTCATCATCAATCCACATTGGGATAGGATAGCTGTGTGATAAACCATCATGGAAGACTCTTGCCACGATCTAACGAGGAAAACTTAGACAACGACAGAACTATATATATTCTACAGAATGAAGAAAAAGAGACATCGAAAGGGGGAATCAACAGCTCTAGGGACGGATCGGATCGTTTCTAACGGGCGTTAGGCCAAACCAAATTCAGTTCAACAACAGTTCAGCAAATTCCCCCTCATTCATTTTGTGTTAGGTGTTGTTGGGGTGCGCCAGGCTGGTGCTGTAGTGCAACGCACAAACGACGCCTGAGAGCCCCAATAGCAAGCTATTTTTGAGTGGGCCCTCCCCCTAGAAAAATACATTTAATATCATGTGGTTCTATGAACCACTTATCAGATATTAAACTGAATAAGAACATATACTACACTTGATCTTAGCCAAAAGGCCGAGAAAGGTATGCTTTTACACTTCCATCTCCGTCCCTTTTCTACTGTCCCCCTCTCCCTTCTCCTACATTTTTATGCATGTGGTATATATCATTTACATGCTTTTCAAAACAAACAATTATATATATATCCAATAATACTTTATTTTTAAATCGCTAATCTCATAAATAGTATTTTAATTTTAAACGGTCAATATCATAAATATTCTCATCCTCTTTGCTCTCTTTCCATGAGCCTCGGCCTCCTCATAGTACCTGATGATTTCTCGCTTAGCTATCCCATGCAGTGAAAAGAATGAAACACTTGAAACAGAGTGGGAAACGAGGGACATATGCACTATCATTGAAACTTTGTCCAAGCCTATGTCCAAAGATATGACAAATTGGGATGAGCATATGAGGTTCAAAATTACTCATGTTTTTCAAAAGAAGCTAAAAGTTGAGAAATATAAGAAACTTTCCAAATATTGAAGGCAAAGGAAAAGGAAAACCTTGATGCGATGCGTGTAGGCGAGTTCCGTGTCACTGGTCTTAGATACGAAATATTATCTGAAAGCAAGAATGTTTTTTCCCACCACCATGGAGAGTGCCATTAAATATGCAAGATGAACACAAAGAAAACAATTCTCAATTAAGATGCGTCAAACCTGGTCCATGCAAACAGGACACGGATTTTCATGTTCACGCATATGCTTCTATTATTGCTGATGCGATCCATGCTACCGTTCGAACCCGATCGACCGTTCTAGCAAGTTTGGGAAGCTTGGTGCAAGTCTGGGTTTTTCACTTTCGGTGTCATTTGTAGGCATCAAACACAATTTTTGGCCCCCAAAAATCTTGTGTATAAAGTACCCACCCCCTTCTCCTGATTTTTCTCATCGAGAACTTTTGTATGAGCCTTGGACCCAATTCAAACTTCATGCACAATAGCTATGGCCCTCACGAGTTGACCATCGGTTTTTTGCCTCAATGTCACTGACCCTTGGCCTTCCATGCCTTGTCTCTTCCCCTTCTTGCCTTATCATTTCCAAAGTTCATTTTATGCAAAGAAAAAGTATTATCACCTTTTGGAGAGAGTTTACACATGAGAGTAACTAATCATCTCTTCTTAGATATTGCCACCACCATGCAATCGGCCATTTGATAATAATACTTGCAATCTTCCACAATGCGTGTGTGCGTGTTTCATTCTATTTACTTATTCCCACAATTGTGCTCAGTTAATTGTTGACGTGCACATTAACTTCCACGGATTAGTGTGTGTCAACCATATTCTTGCCTCATTCTAGATCGACCGTGTTAGAGCCTTCTATTTCCCAATGCATGACCCTCTAAAGAGGTCAAGGTAGAAACTTGCAACTAGTAACAACAAAGGCGGGATCGATGAGAACAACGATCAACATAAGAAGAATTGGCATGACTCGGTTTCACAAGTAAAAGGACGACTGAAAGTGAGTAAATGACACCTGAATCAACGCAAGTTAGTTTGACCGGCAGACGACTGATAGGATGCAAGTCTATGAAAGCCAAGAGGATGAGTGATAACGATAAAGCATTAAAGGAAGTATAAATAACAAAGAAAGTAGTTGTTCAAGTAATAAACGAGGTAAAATGCAATAAAATACTATTAAGAATAAATTCACAAAAGCTCGCCATGCCCCCAAGAAACCTCACGGCACCGAGATCGAGAGAAGTCCATTGATCTAGTACGTATCAATAAAAGTGGTACTGATATTGAAGGGATGGGAACTCCGATGGAGAGAAAAGGTGGTAAAATAATAGGACCATGCACCATAGAAAATCGAGCACAAAACTATATCTCAGATCATTAATAAATTAAAGATAGATGAGCTATGACGAGCTGCACAGTCGAAGAGACATAAAGCTTGTTGTAGCAATGAAGCTATGGAAAAGGGAAAAGGATAAGCGGGAAGACAGAGTAATACGGATTTTACAATTCAACAATCACAGTGTTTTAAACATGGGCTCGTTGATGTAATTTCGAGGTTTGAAAGAAGAGTCGACGAAGTTCAATGTTAGAATGTACCTGGTAATGAGAAGAGATAGTAAGCACGAGTCATCTCAGTCGATGCGTAAATGATTCATAGCTTAACTATGTTTCCAAAGAAGGGTTTCTATGAACAACATCATAGCAATTTTAACGCATATGTCGGAGAGGTCTTCACGGGATAGCAAAAATGGAATTCCAAAGGTTTGTCACTCACCAAAGCTACATACAAGTTTGTGTGTTGGATAACACTATCATTTTAGTCTATCTCGCACGAATGAACAATAAACATAGATTTACAGTGGAAAACCTTAATAGGAAAAAAACATTGCCTTGAATATCCTAGCCCCTTTTGTATTGCTTCGGAAATGATCGTAGTTCCTTCTTCTCTTTACAACAGTAGTCTCGTGACATCAAGGTTTTCCTCTCCCCTTATTGTAGGCTCATTAACACTAGAATGAATATATGTGACCCCCTCATCTAATCTCAACACCAGAACATATGCGAGATTCGAATGTTGACCTAATCTCAACATTAGATTAAATGCGGCCATTCATTTATCCCAAACATGTAACTTGGGATTCAAACCCATCAGTACCATCAATACTCCAACACGACGCCTCAATGTTAAATGGGATTTGATGATACTTAACAATGTGTTGCCTTCCAAATCTACGAGGATGGGAGTGCCCATGTATTCTAAGCTTAAATATGTCATAGAGTCGCCTTCTTTCAACAACAAGGATGCGGTTCAACAACTCATTGGTCATCACTCCTCACTGCAAGGGTGGACGCACCTATAAAATAATCAATTGCCAATCCTCACCACCGTTGTTCGAAACCTGATACTTTGGGTGATGCAAAAGTATATTGTGTAATATTACCACTTTTCATGCCAAGATTCATAGGTTAATAGGAAGAGTCGCCTTGGAGTCCAAGAGACGGATTCGAAGACGAAATTGAGCATCACATCGCATCTTATTTATACATGTATCATTTCAATGAAATTGGGCATTCACGCGTATCTTCTCCCATATCTGTTCTTAGTGTTCCAACAGTGGTATCAGAGCTCAGTCGTTACCTCCCCTGCGCGCGGAGGTTCAGGGAGATTCTCCACACCTCCTATGACCCGACTCTCATTAGCCTCGTGTTCGTCCCCTCTGCATGTCCATCTCTTGCGTATTGTCCCGTATATGAATTCACCTCCCGCAAGCTTCATTCCCTTCTCACGTGGCATATCTGAAAACCCACATCCATGAATTTATCGGTTATTTGCGAATGTGTGGTGCGTCTTATTATCCTTTGCATGGTCGGCTATCGTTGCAGCATCGAGAGCAAAGGCCTCGAAGGCGAGAACTCCTTCGATGAATGAAGAATCGCCACACCATAGAAATATCCTAGAAGTGACATGGAATTGCAAGATACTTGTGAGCTACATGAAGGTTGGAAGGCTCCATCCTTCTTCTCTAGGTCCTCTTCAAGCCCTTGGAGCAACAATGCCAAGGATAATTGAAGCGCAACTCTCTACTATGCATTTAAGTTACAGAGTTATGGCTAGAAGGAAGATGCCATCGAAATTCACAGGCCACAACATTTACAAACATGTGTTTAATTCTTTACCGAGAGAAGGGTGTTCTTGAGACATTCTACATATCAACTTCCGTGGAGGATTAGGGAGTGCAAGTTTATTTATTTAGTGGGGGACAATCGAACTTCCCTAGGTTGCGGGCTCTCCAGGAGAGGATTTGCCAATATTGGTTGAGTTGTTCTGTACACAGATAAATAAGATGAAGACCTTTGATACTAGATGCAAACGGGGGTATAATTGGGAGATTTATGAGTTTCCCAAAACATGGCAGATGGAGGGAAAGTTTAACTGACACGGACGAGTTTATAGGAAAACGCCACTTGCGAATAGTGAAGTGTAGTTACCGATCACAATGTTCAAAGTTCTTGGGAATATGAAAGGTCTAAACACTACACAGAGTTGAATAGACTTAGGAGGCAAAATGTCAAAAGGTTGCACGAAGTTGAACATACATGAAACACAAAATGTTAAAAGCATTGTAGGATGCATTGTTGAAGGAGTCGAGCTCAGTAGCCAAGCGACCGATAGACGAAGAGGACACACGGAAGGTGTCACCAAACTTTTGGCTCGACGTCACTGCAAAGCTCGAGATCCTTCACAATGACAACACCAATATTACCATCGCATCCGCTTTGAATGGTATTGGGAAATTATATGTGAATCTTGGCTTCTCCATCAAGGTCATTTCGTGCTTCATCGGGGCTCTGCTGTAAGAGGAAAAGTATTGCATGATGGATAATGTATTTTTATATATAATTGATTATGTTTAGAATAGAACAAATGAGGTGTATAAATACACCAATATGCGATAAGTCGCGATCTTTGTTGAGTGATCGCAACTTATCATATTTAAATCAGTTATGCGATAACATTAATTAACCTATAACTTCATATTTATAAATTAATATGTATAGCATCTGTAATAACCCATCTCGTTTATTACAAGCCATCCATCCTTTGAAAACATTCGACCACGAATCTTAGATTCTGCATAATCAACTACGACATGAGAGAGGCTTCCAAACTTGATGGTAGGCAATCCTTCTTCAGTGATTTGTGTTGAATAACAACGGTCTTCCACATTCTGATCTTCATGCATGTCCTTTTTATCTTTCTTTTCTTTGTCTTTGCTATCCTCTTCTTTGTTGCGTCCTTGGTTTTGGTTGGGATCCCTGGAATGGATTCATATTTGTCCTTGTTCTGGTGTTTCACTAGCCATTTTTAACGATTTTGCAGTTGTGTAGATTGGACCATTCATGTCATTCTTTTATGTTCCTTGAATAAAAATGCAACGAATTTCCGGAACTTGTGCATAATTATGATCCGACGTCGCATTTTGAGCCTTGTACTTCGAACGGTGGTTCATTTCTAGCATATGTGTATGTTTATGGCTAGGCATTGCTTTTTGCGTCTTGTATCTCGAGCAGTGGTTCTTATCCTTTCTTGCGTCTGATGATCCGACCCTTCTATGAGGGGGGATGCAAGGTGTCAATGCATGCGATTTTCGTATTTCTTTTGTCGTGGGTGCAAAGGATGGAGTAGTGGTAGAAACAAGGAGGCTGGGGATGCGTGGACATGGAGTGGACACATGCAAGCATGGGGCATGGGACTGGTGCAAGGGCATGAGTGCTCGAGGGAGGCATGGTGTTAGGATCTGCACCAGTTTCTAAGACACCCTACAGGATGAGCACACCAGAATTTCTAGAGATGAAAATGCAGTTACAAGAGTTGTTGGAAAATAAATATATCAGGTCGAGTGTGTCTCCGTGGGGAGCACCATTTTTATTTGCGAAAAAGAAAGATGCGATACTCAGGTTATGGTTATACTACGGAAAGTTAAATAAAGTTATCGTGAAGAATAAATACCTATTACCTCGAATTGATGACCTTTTCGATCAAATGAGAGGAGCAAAGGTATTTTCAAAAAATGAATTGAGGTCTGGTTACCATCAGGTCAGAATCAAAGAGGAAGATATTCATAAGAAAACCTTTAGAACAAGGTACGAGCACTATGAGTTTGTGGTGGTACCATTTGGTCTCACAAATACACCAGCTACATTCATGTGTTTCATGAATAGTGTTTTGGCAAGTATCTGGACAAGTTTGTTCTTGTCTTCTTAGATGGCATTCTTATTTATTCTAAGAATGAAGAAGAGCATGAAGAACATTTGAGAATGGCATTGCAATTGATAAGGGAGCATAAGCTGTATGCAAAGTTGAGCAATGTGACATTTAAAAACATAAAATTCATTATTTGGGTCACATTATCTCAGACGAAATAATATCTGTGGACCCTAAGAAGATTGATGCCATAATGAATTGGCCAACTCCAAGAAATGTGACAGATGTGAGATCCTTTATGGGACTTGTCGGGTACTACAAGAGGTTCATTGATGTATTCTTTAAGGTCACACATTTAATCACTTCCTTGCAAAAGAAGGGGAGAAAGATTGAATGGACGTCAAGATGCGAGGAAATCTTCCAACTGTTGAACAATTTTCTTACGAGTGCACCAAATTTTGAAAACTGTAGACCCAAAACTATACTTTGTGGTGTGTACCGATGCATACAATCAAGGACTTGGAGGAGTTCTTATTCAAGACAACCCTGTGGTATGCTATGAGTCAAGAAACTTGAAGGAGCATGAGAAGAACTACGCTACACATGATTTAGAACTTGGACCCATAGTACATGCTCTAAAGATGTGGAGACATTACTTAATGGGAAGGGAATTTGAGCTAAGGACAGACTATTGTGGTTTGAAATACTTGTTTGATCGACCAACTTTAAATGCTAGGCAAGCTACATGGTTGGAATTTTTGTGTGAATTTTATTTTGAAATCAAACACATAAAAGAAAAAAAAAACAAGGTGGATGATGCACTCAGGAGGAAGGTACATGAAATGCATGTGGCATATCTTAATACTTTCCAAACAAATTTGAGGCAGCAGATTATTAACCATATTGTTAAGGATGAAGTGTACGTGCAAATAAAGGACAAGTTGCAGCAGCAAAACCTTGAAAGGAAGTACAAAGGATATCAATTGGAAGGAGATGAGATCCTTACTTATAAGAATAGAATTTATATTCCTAATGTGGCAGACTTGAGGAGGATTTTTATAGATAAAATCCATCAAGCTCCATATTCTAGTCACCTAAGATATCAAAAAAAAATTGCTACAGCCAGAAAGCAGTATTTTTGGTCGGGAATGAAAAGGACATCACTGAGTATATTTCTATGTGCATGAAATGTCAATAGGTGAAGGTTGAATATCAACACATAGCAGGTTTTCTACAACCATTTCCAATCCCAGAATTTAAATGGGAAGTCATTTCCATGGATTTTATTACAGGATTTCCAATCACTATTCAAGACAACATGATTCCATCATGGTTGTGGTGGACAAGTTAACAAAGGCATCACATTTTATACCGGTAAAGTCCACATATAAAGTCGATTCCATTGCAAATATTTTCATGAAGGAAGTTTTCAGATTGCATGGATTTCCTAAGGCAATAATTTATGATAGGGATACCAAGTTTACTTCAAATTGTCGGAAGGGTCTTCGCAGATTTGGGTACAAAGATGAAATTTAGCACCGCCAACCATCCTTAAACCGATGGACAAACATAGAGAGTAAATAAGGTGCTTGAAGACATGCTTTGCATGTATGTGATGGACAAACCATCCAAGTCGGAGTATTATTTACATTTGGTAGAGTTTGCATATAATAACGTACAACAAGCATCATTGGAAATGAGTCCAAGGAGGCTTTATATGGAAGAAGATGTAGTACACCAATGACTTGGGATAATCCAGTGAAGAGAATTGTGCTTCGTCCATAAATTCTTAAGAAAATGGAACAAGAGGTTATAAAGATCAGGAAGAACCTGAAAGTAGCCTGAGATAGACAGAAGAGCTATGCAGATAAGCATATAGTGCATAAGGAGTTCACTTTTGGGGATCATGTTTATCTTAGAGCGAGGCCAAGGAAGAGTTCCTTGAAGCTTAGAAGTTGTGCCAAGCTAACACCTAGATATTGTGAAACATTTGAGGTGCTTAAAAGAATAGGGCCAGTTGCATATAGACTTGCATTGCCTGCTAGCACTAGATGCATAATGTTTTTTATGTCTCTTTGCTTAAGAAATATGTACATGATCCTAACCATGTGATTAATTGGGATGTGATCTAGGGGGGACCCGAGGGAGAGTTCCGAACTGAATAAAAACTACCACCCAGGAATCAAGGATGCTCCCCACAAATCGCATTAGCCGCTATTACCAGAATAGCCCAACCGCAAACATTGAAGATTAAAGGACATATAAAAAATAATAACGTCACAGTTCTCATCGACTCTTGCAGCACGCATAACTTCGTTATTGTCAACCTTGCTAAAGTATTTAACCTATTTATTTGTCCAATGTACATAACATGAAGGTTGTGGTAGTAGATGGCAAGAAGATTGACAATGTGGGGAAATGTCACAAGGTTAAGTGACAAATGCAAGAATATAACTTAGAGTCAGATTTCCTTGCAATACCACTAGGAGGAATCGATGTAGTATTAGGAATATAATGGTTACAAACCTTGGGCATATACTCTGCAAATCACCAAGAACATTTTATTGAATTCCATGATTTTGGAAAACATACAAATTATATGGGTACCAACCACCTCCAACACAACTGGTTACATCACATTAGATGGAAAAGCTACATTGGAAAGATACACCAATGTACATACCTCAATGTCAAGAAATGGAGATTCTAACAAGTGAAGGAGATATGGACAAACAACAAGAGACACATGAGCTAATTCAAAAACGTCGCAAGGTGTTTCAAGAATTACCTTAGGCACTCCCAACAACAGAAAAAATGAACCCATAATCGAAATAGAATGAAGGACAAAACCTACCAATAACAACTCATACAGATATCCACATCAGAGAGGTTGTGACAGTTCACGTAGTCATTGTCATCAAATAATATTTGAGGACAAAGCTTCCTTAAGGGGAAGGCAAAGTAACAAAAGACAAATTTAATTATTAAGCTAGGTTAATTAATGTAAATAAACTAAGAGGTGACTTGAAAAGTCACCTCTCTTCCCCATTCACGGTATAAATTATTGGGGCCCTATTATGTAATAAATCTTCTACATTATATAAAATATACAATTCTACATTACGCTCTTCTTTGCAACTTCTTTCCTCTTTCAAAAGGACATAAAAATTTTCTTAAATCGAATTTGCTCTCCCAGGGTTGATTTTCCCATCTACCATTTCATATTTGGTTGCCAAAACGTTTTTCTTCATACCGAGCACCTGTGTGTTGTTGTTTTGTGAATCATTGTTTTGGTGTGAACTGTTAGGAGTGGAAGAGGCCCCGAATTGGCTTGATAAACCTAGTGAAGAGAGGAATCTCATAAAAATATCAAGAGGGGCGGGCTAATCTTCTATGCACACTTGAGAGAACACTGGAAGGGAAGCTATGGCCTGAGGGACCATGTAACAGTGAAGAGAATACTTCCTTGCATTGGGTGTGTAGGTATTGTGGAGGCCAAGCTATATAGATCTTGTAGAGGTGTCCATAGCTCTTTGTTTGAGCACACTAACTTAGCAATTATTCATTTCCATTGCCGTAGCAGCCAAATAAACCCAACTATATATTGGCTTGGCTGAACCTTGGTGTTTTTTTGGCTATGTGTGACGTTGTTGTTCTTATGAAAATCATGCCCAGATCAGGGGTGGCAGTTGTACTGAGAGATTGATGAGCACAACTAGCCTATGGTTTAGTGGAACGTTGCAATGACACAGCTAATTGCTCGAGGCATCTCATTTGTAAGATAAGTGCTCTCTTGTATTTGTATTTTTAATCTATGCAATGTAATTGTTTTAAAAATTATTATGAACATATTGAATGCTTGAATGAGATTTGCTTATGATATTGTATATTATTGCATTATGCATCTGCATATGTTTTTACTTTCAATGTGTTTTCTCTTTATGTTCACGGGGCTAGATGACTGGTTATGATGGCAACGCCCGTGACAAGGGGATAATATACACTTAGAAGGAGAAAATGATGAGTAAGTAGTTTTCTAACTCATAAAAATTATGGATTGATAATTTAACTTCAATGTCCATTGAAACCAATTTTGATTCACTAATTAACAAAAATCCATACGTTAAAAAGAAATTAAATAACAAACTCAAATTAAGAAAAGGGTTAATATACACCTATAAAAACAAAATAGCATGTAAATACTTTTCTAACTCCTAAAAAATATAAATAAATTATTTAACTTCTCTTCATAACCATACCTAAAAATCAATTAAATCACACTTCAAAATCAAATTAAATTAAATTTTTTTTTTAACACTCGTTCTATGTTTACTTCTCACTTTGAAGTATGCATTTCACTTTACTATAAACCACTTTACCCCTGAATTTTTGAGGTTGGTGTTATCCAAAAACATAAAAAAAATCACTCCCCCTTTAATTTATGACCAACGTTCACCATCATTTCTAACAGACAACATTTAAATATAAAAAAGCCTTTATATATATATATATATATATATATATCCGTTTGAATTAGATCAAATGCTAACCCACCAAAGAAAGTCACATTTACAGGAAGACGAGGCTTTGAATGTAAAAATCAACAAATTGGAAACCTTCATTTCTTAACTTTTTCATCAGATTCGGGCCCAATTTACAGGTAAGTTTTTTGTTAACTTCAGATTGTTTGCTTTATCAAACACATCACAGTATCAGCTTTCAATTTGATACTAAAATTGGTGCAGTTTTAATGGTAAAATAAAGAATTTCAGACACAAGATCATCAAATCAATTAGAAAAATACTTTAGTTGTAAATCTTGCCATTAATTATAGTTTACCATTAATTGATAGCATGTTAGTAAATAACCTTAACTTTGGTGATGTTATCAGTTTTCCTCAAGGAAATACACTATTTTGTGATTCATAGGTTTCATAGCAATTAATTGTCGGTGTACTACTAGAATCCTGGTGGTTGCTGTCAATGGAGGACATATATTTGGACGCATCCAAATCCACAGATAGCTCTACTGGTAACGAGAGTACTGATTCCTATGCGTCGAACGTAAGAAGTTTTGAGTTTAATGATGTTTCAGCATGTTTGGAAGAAAATGCTATATGTGATTCAGCCGGAAATTTTCAAACAGTTCAAACAATGTAATGCGATAAGCACCTTTACAAAAAAGACATAGTCCAATGTAGAGAAACCAAAGGTTTAATTGGGATGGTCATGAAAGTGGCAGGTTGTTCAGATTCTAAAAGCAGCCTGAGATAGATAGAAGAGCTATGCAGATAAGCATATAGTGCATAAGGAGTTCATTGTTGGGAATCATGTTTATCTTAGAGTGAGGCCAAGGAAGAGTTCCTTGAAGCTTAGAAGTTGTGCCAAGCTATCACTTAGATATTATGGGCCATTTGAGGTGCTTGAACGAATAGGGCCAGTTGCATATAGACTTGCATTGCCTGCTAGCACTAGGCATAATGTTTTTATGTCTTTTGCCTAAGAAATATGTACATGATCCTAACCATGTGATTAATTGGGATGTGATCCAAGGGGGACCCAAGGGAGAGTTCTAAACCAAGCCATTGCATATCGTAGACAAGATGGTAACATTGGTATGGAATCAAGCCGTTGGACCTGCAGGTAAAGGTGCAATGGAAGCACTAGGGTCCTGATGAGGCTACATGGGAGCTGGAGGATGCCACGAGAGTCACACATCTGTTTTTGTTCAATTTTGAAGAGCACCAAGGATAGTGCTAATGTAAGGTGGAGGGGAATGTAATATTCCGATTTTGTCTCCTATTACATTAAATCCACATGATGTAAATATCACTACTAAATCATGTTGACGAGCACCCCTCCTCTCCATCCACCACACTCCTCCCGCCTCTATCCATCCTCCCCCACTCCCAGCTGCTCCCTCCATGCACACTCCTCCATCCGGCACCCCTCTCCATATCCTCCATCCGGCATCATCTGTCGCTCACCATACCCCCTCCATCACCCTCCATGCTGCTCTCCCTCCACAGCGTCCCCATCACCCTCCACACCACCCCCATCACCCTCCATGTCGCTCTCCCTCCCGCCGCCTCCATCACCCTCCACCCCACCTGCTCCACCCCCACCTCTGCTCCACCCTTCCCCGGCCATCCCCATTGCTCTCCTTCGGCCGCTCATCCACGTTAATTTTTATTTTTTATTTTTTTAATATTAATAATACTTATTTAATAATATTTAATAATATTATTATTAATATTAATATTATGATTTAATTTAAGAAAAAACTACATTATAATAATTATTATTATTATAATTATAAAAAAAAGAGAGAGAATCGTGGCGAGATGGATTCATACACTAAATAAAAATAAATCGACGTTTAGCGCTGAGAAAATTCCAGCAATCACCAGATCAATGGACGCTTGGTTCGATTAAGTCAATGAGAAAATTAACAAGAACCATGAGGAACTCCATGAAAATATCAAACAAACCAGTGACAATTTGACATCAAAGTGGACACAATTTACATTACAAGTTGAGAATAGATTTCTCACTCTACAGGAAGACCAAAAGAAAAATCAAACAGTTTTAACCTCTATCTTGGACAGATTACAAATCTCGAATGACCTGCAACCAAACTCTCCCAGAACTACGGAACAGTCATATCCTCTATTCAACATGTCATCCTCTAACGCATATACACAAGGATGCCAAATACAAGTGAAAGTCGAGTTACCCAAATATGATGGGGACGAATGATGGCGTGGATTAACAAAGCCGAGGAATACCTAGACATCCACAACATCCATTACGACGGTGACAAAATTAAATACGCCTCCATGCATCTAGAAGGCAACGCTTACAACTGGTACTTATGGTGGAAGAATACTACAAGAATATGTTCTTACAACTGGGTTAGCTTCAGGAACGACCTCATCAAAATATTCCAAGGCATTGAAGAAAAAGAATTCTTTGCCAAGATCACAAGGTTACAACAACAAAAAAAGTGTCAATGAGTACACCGGTGACTGGGAAGCGTTGTCAACTTGAGTCCCAGAGTTAACCGATGACCAACGACTACAAACCTATATACACGGTCTAAAACAACACATCTGTGACGAACTAGAGTTACACAACATCTCTACCATGGAGGAAGCACGGCGTAAAGCCAGGATTATTGAAAGCAAATATGTTCATACAATTGTCGACCAAGACGACCCCAAAAGGAACCCCCTCCAATCAGGACACACAGGAAATCCAAGGTATACACCACCTCAACTTAGGGAAGGAACAAATCCCAATTTAGAGCCCTAGAGAATAAAATAAGGAAAATGTAACTTCTGTGGGGACAAATGGGATCCTAAGCACAGATGCTTACATAAGAAATTATATGCTTGTGAAGCAGATCTAGAATTCAATGAACCAATGGAGAACGATGCCAATATCCAACAAAACTACCACCCAGGAATTGAGGACGACTCCCCACAAATCTCATTAGCCGCTATTACCGGGATCGCCCAACCACAAACATTGAAGATTAAAGGGCATATAAAAAATAATAACGTCACAGTTCTCATGGACTCTGGCAGTGCCCATAACTTCGGTAATGTCAACCTTGCTAAAGTATTTAACCTATATATTCGTCCAATACCTAACATGAAGGTTATGGTAGTAGATGGCAAGAAGATTGACAATGTGGGGAAATGTCACAAGGTTAAGTTACAAATGCAAGAATATAACTTAGATTCAGATATCCTTGCGGTACCATTGGGAGGAATCGATGTAGTCTTAGGAATACAATGGTTACAAACCTTGGGTGCATACTCTGCAAATCACCAAGAACATTTTATTGAATTCCATGAGTTCGGGAAAACATACAAATTATATGGGTACCAACCACCTCCAACACAACTGGTTACATCACATCAGATGGAAAATCTACTTTGGAAAGATACACCAACGTACATTCCTCAATGTCAAGAAATGGAGATTCTAACAAGTGAAGGAGATGTGGAAAAACAACCAGAGACATAGGAGCTAATTCGAAAACATCGCAAGGTGTTTCAAGAATTACCTATGGCACTCCCAACAACAGAAAAATTAACCCATAATCGAAATTGAACGAAGGACAAAACTTGCCAATAACAACCCATACATATATCCACATAAGAGACGTTGTGACAGTTCACGTAGTCATTGTCGTCAAATAAGCTTTGAGGAAAAAGCTTCCTAAAGGGGAAGGCAATGTAACAAAATCCAAATTTAATTATTAAGCTAGGTTAATTAATGTAAATAAACTAAGAGGTGACTTGACAAGTCACCTCTCTTCCCCATCCACGGTATAAATTACCGGGGTCCTATTATGTAATACATCTTTTACATTATATAAAACATACTATTCTACATTACGTTCTTCTTTGCAACTTCTTTCCTCTTTCAAAAGGCCATAAACATTTTCTGAAATCGAATTTGCTCTCCTAGGGTTGATTTTTCCATCTACCATTTCATTTTTGGTTACCAAAACGTTTTTCTTCATACCGAGCACTTGTGTGTTGTTGTTTTGTTAATCATTGTTTTGGTGTGAACTGTTAGGAGTGGAAGATGCCTCGAATCAGCTTGATAAACCTAGTGAAGAGAGGAATCTCATCAAAATATCAAGAGGGGATGGCTAATCTTCTATGCACACTTGAGAGAACACTGGAAGGGAAGCTGTGGCCTGAGAGACCGTGTAACAGTGAAGAGAATACTTCCTTGCGTTGGGTGTGTAGGTATTGTGAAGGCCAAGCTATATAGATCTTGTAGAGGTGTCCATAGCTCTTTGGTTGAGCACACCAACTTAGCAATTCTTCATTTCCACTGCCTTAGCAGCCTGATAAACCCAACTATATTGACTTGGCTGAACCTTGGTGTGTTTTTGGCTATGTGTGACGTTGTTGTTCATATGGAAATCATGCCCAGCTGAGGGGTGGTAGTTGTGCTGAGAGATTGATGAGCACAACTGGCCTATGGTTGGGTGGAACATTGCAACGACATAGCTAATTGCTCGGGGCATCTCATTTGCAAGATAAGTGCTCTCTTGTATTTGTATTTTTAATCTCTGCAATGTAATTGTTTTAAAAATTACTATGAACTTATTGAATGCTTGAATGAGATTTGCTAATGATGTATATTATTGCATTATGCATCTGCATATGTTTTTACTTTCAATGCGTTTTCTGTTTATGTTCACGGGGCTAGATGCCTGGTTATGATGGCAGCGCCCGTGACAAGGGGATAATGTACACTTATAAGGAGAAAATGACGAGTAAGTGGTTTTCTAACTCATAAGAATTATGCATTGATAATTTAACTTCAATGTCCATTGAAACCAACTTTGATCCACTATTTATCAAAAATCAAAAATTAAATAAAAATTAAATAACAAACCCAAATTAAGAAAGGGTTAATATACACATATAAAAACAAAATAGCATGTAAATACTTTTCTAACTAGTAAAAAATATACATAAATGTTTTAACTTCTCTTCATAACCATACTTAGAAATCAATTAAATCATACTTCAAAATCAAGTTAAATTAAAAATAAAATTTTAACACTTTCTACTTTGACTTCTCACTTTGAAGTATGCCATTTCACTTTACTATAAACCACCTTACCCCTCAATTTTTGAGGTTGATGTTATCCGAAAACCTAAAACAACTCACTCCCCTTAATTTATGACCAACGTTCACCATCGTTTCTAACCGACAACATTTAAATATAACAAAACCTTTATATATATCCGTTGAATTAGATCAAATGCTAACCCACCAAAGAAAGTCCCATTTACAGAAAGAAGAGGCTTTGAATGTAAGAATCGGCAAATTGGAATCCTTGAAGTTAAGTTTTTAGTTAACTTCAGATTGTTTGCTTTATCAAACACATCACAGTATTAGCGTTCAATTTGATACTAAAAACCGTGTAGTTTTAATGGTAAAATAAAGAATTTTAGCCACAAGATCATCAAATCAATTAGAAAAATACTTTAGTTGTAAGTGTCTTGCCATTAATTATAGTTTACCATTAATTGATAGCATGTTAGTAAATAACCTTAACTTCGGTGATGTTATTAGTTTTGCTCAAGGAAATACACTATTTTGTGATTCATAGGTTTCACAGCATAACTCTGCTAGTAACGAGAGTACTGATAACTCTACTGGTAACTAGAGTACTGATTCCTATGTGTCGATTTGTTGACTCCCACATCAGTTACTATAAAAAAACGTTTCCAGTAGAAATCTTCATCGAATAAGGGCGTTTATGCGCGATGATTACGTAATTCATGGACCTTGGGTGGGAACAGTTGATGGAGTGGTTGATCATCATGTTACAGTTATATTTGATGATGGATCAAAATGTAAATTAATGGAGGCCGAACCTGATTACCTTATTCCACTCTCCCACAATCTCCGCTGTCCTTATTTTCCAGGGCAACGTGTCTGAGGCAGTTCTTCAGTGGTTTTCAAGAATGCTTTATGGTTGTGTGGTAAATGGAACAAAAATCTCATTGAGGGTATAGTAGATAACGTGGAAGTGGGTTCAGTTGATGTCCATTGGTTTACTGATGCGGTTCCTGGTTACAATTCCCAGTCAAATACTATCCCTATCCCTGCAGAACAATAGTACCCTAAACAGCTAAAGCTACTGTCTTATTTTTCGTATGCTAAGTGGCAGCTAGGAGACTGCTGTCTGCTTCCTGCATCTGAAAGGAGGATCTCAGAAGTTACTCTTCCTGTCACAGATGGCGTTGTTTCCACAGAAAAGATAATGTTAATCTTGATGGAGCACTATTTGTGTGCAACAAACGGACTAAGGTAGATGTGCTATGGCAAGATGGAAAGATGTGGACAAACAACCAGAGACACAGGAGCTAATTCAAAAACATCGCAAGGTATTTCAAGAATTACCTATGGCACTCCCAACAACAGAAAAATTGAACCCATAATCGAAATAGAACGAAGGACAAAACCTGCCAATAACAACTGATACAGATATCCACATAAGAGACGTTGTGACAGTTCACATAGTCATTGTCGTCAAATAAGTTTTGAGGACAAAGCTTCCTTAAGGAGAAGGCAATGTAACAAAAGCCAAATTTAATTATTAAGCTACGTTAATTAATGTAAATAAACTAAGAGGTGACTTGACAAGTCACCTCTTTTCCCCATTCATGGTATAAATTACCGGGGTCCTATTATGTAATACATCTTCTACATTATATAAAATATACAATTCTACATTACGTTATTCTTTGCATCTTCTTTCCTCTTTCAAAAGGCCATAAACATTTTCTGAAATTGAATTTGCTCTCCGAGGGTTTATTTTCCCATCTACCATTTCATTTTTGGTTGCCAAAACATTTTTCTTCATACTGAGCACTCGTGTGTTGTTTTTTTGTGAATCATTGTTATGGTGTGAACTATTAGGAGTGGAAGAGGCCCCAAATCGGCTTGATAAACCTAGTGAAGAGAGGAATCTCATAAAAATATCAAGAGGGGCTGGCTAATCTTCTATGCACACTTGAGAGAACACTGGAAGGGAAGCTATGGCCTGAGGGACCGTGTAACAGTGAAGAGAATACTTCCTTGCGTTGGGTGTGTAGGTATTCTGGAGGCCAAGCTATATAGATCTTGTAGAGGTGTCCATAGCTCTTTGGTTGAGCACACTAACTTAGCAATTCTTCGTTTCCACTGCCTTAGCAGCCTGATAAACCCAACTATATATTGGCTTGGCTGAACCTTGGTGTGTTTTTGGCTATGTGTGACGTTGTTGTTCTTATGCAAATCATGCCTAGCTCAAGGGTGGCAATTGTGTTGAGAGATTGATGAGCACAATTGGCCTATGGTTGGGTGGAACATTGCAACGACATAGCTAATTGCTCGGGGCATCTCCTTTGCAAGACAAGTGCTCTCTTGTATTTGTATTTTTAATCTCTGCAATGTAATTGTTTTAAAAATTATTATGAACATATTGAATGCTTGAATGAGATTTTCTTATGATGTATATTATTGCATTATGCATCTGCATATGTTTTTACTTTCAATGCATTTTCTATTTATGTTCACGGTGCTAGATGCCTGGTTATGATGGCAGAGCCCGTAACATGGGGATAATGTACACTTATAAAGAGAAAATGACGAGTAAGTAGTTTTCTAACTCATAAAAATTATGGATTGATAATTTAACTTCAATGTCCATTGAAACCAACTTTGATCCACTATTTAACAAAAATC
>LPNX010833071.1:631930-681950 GCA_001517045.1 Pseudotsuga menziesii | reverse complement strand
TAAGTGCTTTCATGGACTTAGAGACAAACTGTGCCCCATTGTCAGTCACAATTTCACGAGGAATGCCAAAACGAGTAAAAATTTCTTCGTAAATAAATTCAATAATTGATTTCTCAGTTGCCCTCAATAGAGCTTTTGCCTCAACCCATTTTGTTACATAATCAGTGCAGACTAAAATATACCTCTTTTTCCTTGACATTGGTGAGATTGGCCCAACAAAGTCCAATCCCCACTTCTCGAAAGGTTCAATTTGTACCTGGGCCTGTAAGGGCATTTGATCTGCAGCAGTGGGTCTCCCCATTCTTTGACAGCTGTCACAGCTCTGTACATATTTTTCAGCGTCTTTAAAGAGAGTAGGCCAATAATACCCCTGATGCAGCACCTTATAGGCTGTTCTCTTGTCCGAAAAATGCCCCCCACAGGGTCCATCATGACAAGCTTGAAGGATGTCATACATCTCATCCTCCCTCACACACCTTCTGATAATCAGATCTGGACCGGTTCGAAAAAGGTCATTACCTACCCATGAATAATTAGCACTCTGCTGAATAATTCTTCATTTTTCGTAAGCTGACAGATGAGCAGGTAGTTTCCCTGTAACCAAATAATTAGCTAAATCTGCAAACCAGGGTGTTTTAATAGAAACAGCAAATAAATGTTCATCAAGGAATGTATCATCTACAGGAACATTATCATCAGCATGAGTTAATCTGGAGAGGAAATCTGCAACCAGATTTTCCTTCCCTGGTTTGTCAACTATGGTAATGTTAAATTCCTGCAGCAAAAGCAACCATCTGGTAATTCTGCCACTAGTGATAGGTTTATTCATTAAAAATTTGATAGCAGAATGATCAGTATGGAAAAATACATCATAACCAGTAATATAATGCCTAAATTTATTGATAGCATGCACAACTGCTAAAAACTCTTTTTCAGTTACCGTATAGTTTAGTTCTGTAGGTGTCAAGTTTTTAGTAATAAAATAAATGGCATAGTAAGACTGGTTTTCTTTCTGTCCCAGCACTCCCCCTAGGGCAGTGTCGGAAGCATCAGTCTGTATGTGGAAAGGCAAGGACCAATTTGGCCCCCTCAACACTGGTGTTGAGGACAATTCTGACTTTAGAGTGTCAAATGCTATCTGACAGTGTTGATCCCAGCAAAAACCACTGTCTTTAGCCAATAATTTGAACAATGGGGCTGCTATCTTTGTAAAATTAGCAATGAACCTACGATAGTACCCTGCATGTCCCAGAAAACTTCTGACTTCTTTTTGTGTGGCTGGTGGAGATAGATTAGTAATAATTTCAATTTTTGCTGGGTCTACCTTAATGCCTGCTGATGAAATATGGTGCCCTAAAACAATACCTTCAGTTAACATCATCTTACATTTCTCATGGCTTAAAGCAAGGTTTGTTTCCTGACACCTAATTAACACTTTTTCCAGGTTGTCTAAGGCTTCCTTGAAATCATTACCATAGACCGTAAAGTCATCCATATATATTTCCACACAGTCATGTACTAAATTAGCCAAAATACCCAACACTGCCCTCTGGAAAGTGGCAAGAGCGTTACACAGTCCAAATGGTAGTACCTTGTAAGCATAAGTTCCCCATGGGCAGGTAAAAGTGGTTTTTTCTTGATCTTCTGGGGCTATTCTTATCTGGTTATATCCACTGTACCCATCTAGAAAAGAAAAATATTGTTTTCCTGAAAAGGTATCTAGAACTTGATCTATGAAAGGAAGAGGGAAGTAATCTCTAAGAGTTGCTTTATTTAATTCACGAAAATCAACACAGATTCTCCACTTACCTCCTTTCTTCGGAACAATCACCAATGGAGATACCCATTTGCTATCAGAAATGGGATAAATGAAATTTGCATCCAGCAATTTCTGCAATTCATCTTTTACAATGTCTTTAAGCGCAGGATTCATTCTTCTCTGTGGCTGTCTTACTGGTCTGATATTTTCCTGCGTATAGATGTGATGAATGCATGTGTCGGGGTGAATGCCTTTCATGTCTGTGTAGATCCAGGCAAATGCCCCAAACTGCGCTTTAAGTAAATCAACTAACTGATTTTGCTGGTCTTGTAACAGATTTGCATTAATAAACAAAGACCTCCCTGGGCTAATCTCTATTGGTATAGTTGAAGCTCCAACCTTCTCATCTATGAATAAAACTACTGATGATGAGGTGGCTGAAGGGTAGTACTGTTCTTGAAAATCTTCTGTGAAAACATTGTCTAGGTCAGAGAAGGACTGGGGGAACTCAATACTAGTAGTGGCTGAGACAAATTGTTCTAGGATGTCATCCTCAGTCTGGTCTTCCAGCCCCCTAGTTTGACTAATGGACAGCAAGGGTTGTTCCACGTCCTCATCCCCGTAAGGACTCTCTAGCCATGGCATGTTTTCTGATACAGGTTGTGCTGGGGGATAAATAATGAGATTCTGTAGAGAGGTACCATTAGATATAGTTAAAATGCCTTCCCTACAACCTATAAAGGCATTGGCAGTGGCTAACCAGGGCCTGCCTAATATAACAGGATGTTCCCCCATTGGATGTTTAGTTTGGAGTACCAGAAAATCCACTGGATACTCCCATGATGCTATTGTGATGGTAATGTCATCTAAGGCCCCCACAGGTTTGACTGCGCTCCCCCACAGGTTTGACTGCGCTCCGATCAGCCAACTCCAAAATAGTAGGAGTAGGTCTGAGGAGAGTGTGCAACTGAAGTCTCTGCATGGTGGTCATAGACATGACATTAATGGCAGCCCCCAGGTCAACTAGAGTGTTTCCTGTTGGAGTGTCATTGATGCAAATGGTCACCACTGGGTTTCCGGGATTTGCAAATTTTGGGGGTAAGGGACAGTCTGAAATATAATTGGAAAGCTGGCCTAAAACATGTATTGTGGGTGGGTCTTTCTGTTTTCGACCAGGTTTCTTTAAACATAGTTCCCTCACCAGTTTTGAATAGATAGGGACATCTCTAATAGCCTGAAGTAATGGGATCTTGATACAAACATTCTTCAACTCATTTTCCCAATCAAACTGTGGACGAACCACAGGTTTCTCTATTAATAACCTCTCTGGGTAAGGAGGTTTGTCATTCACTTGTGGCTGAGCAGATGATTGGGAATGAGTTCCCAGTGCTTGAGTGTTTTCTGAGGCAATCTGCACTTCTTCTTGCTTGGTAATCTCTTTTTCAACATTTTCTTCTCCAGTCTCTTCGTGAATAATCACTGCTGGAGGGGTTTTATTTAATGTCCTCCCAGACCTTAATTGAATTTCCTATAAAGGAGCTGAATGAATTACGTAAGATGGAGCCATATGAATTTCAGCATTATGTACAGGCTGGGAAGGTCTGTTGTTAGGATTTGGGATAAGCTGAGCTGGCAACAACGTAGGTCTAGGTGGGTTTGGGTTTTGGTATTGTTGTGGAACTGGGGGTATGGGAGGAAGTGCAGGTGGTGTAAATCCAGGTAATAGTTGCTGCATATTTGGGGGCATTGGACCGTAACTAGGAGGGGTGTGTAATGGGGTTGTATGTTGTATGCCTCCATAGGGCTGTTCTTGAGGTCCCCCATATGGCTGTCCTCGCTAGCCTTGCTGCCATGGTTGAGTCTGAGTTGGCTGAGAGGGCCAATTTTGCCACATTTGTGGACTCCATGACTGCTGAGATTGTGGCATAGGATAATAATATGCAGGGTTTTGAAAAACAGGTTCTGGGTACATATTTTGGGGTCTAGGCTGCCAAGGCCTCTTTGGTGCAAAGGATGAATCTATAGGTTCAGCATTAAGCTTGTAAAAAGCTTGCAGCTCTGGTAAAGAAGGGCAATTGTCCGTAGGGTGTGGATCCGAGCAAAGAGAACAGACTGCAATGGTATTAAGAGGGAATTCTTTCAAGGGGTGCCTCTTTCTGCATTTAGGGCAGAATATATGCAATGCTGCTATGTCCTCTTCCTCTTGTCGTTTCTTTGTTTTCAATGCATCAAATTGGGAGCTTAAGGTGCCTAAGATGTCAGTTTTGAAGTTTTCTAACAGGTTCCCCAATTCAACTCTTGTGATCCCACTAGGTCCTGCTGTCTTAGAAATGCGGGAAGGAGCTTCCCTTGTGCTTTTTCCTACTTTGGCTCTACTCCTAGAGTATTTTCTGCACAGTTCAGTGATCTCCTCAAAAGATTTGTGGGATACATCATCTGATGCCATCAGGTTGAGGATTTCCACATATTCCTCCAGAATCCCTTTCAGGAAAAGGGTTCTGACGGCATCCTCCTGTAAAGTGTTATATTTAGATTTCTGCAGTACAAAGTAGAAACGTTCTAGGAAATCCTCCAGACTTTCTTCTTCATGCTGTTGCATTTTGAAGATGTCATTTTGAGAATCTATGGGTCCACAGTAATCCCGGTATTTTCTGAGGAAAGCACTCTTCATTTCTTCCCAAGTTCGGATGGTGGACTCCCCCAGACTCATAAACCACCTAAGTGCAGCATCTTTAAGGGTGGCTGGAAATAGTTTTAACTTCTGTGCATCCTGTAAATAATTGTAACTCCTGTACAAGATGTCAAACTCAAAGAGAAAAGTATCCGGATCTTCAGTACTTTTCCCATAGAAGGTAGGTAATGAAGATGCTGGGATATTTTTTATGTTGACATTTCGTGCAAAATCTAGAATAGGAAAGCCAAAAGTTGTTTCAGTTCGTCCTTCATGTTCTCCTTCTCCCTCCATCTGGTGTCCGGTTTCCTGATCACTCATAACAAGAGGGTTCCTAAACCAGTTGACACCTAACCTGTCTCTTCTCGGGGATGGAATGAAATCCCAAAGGTCTAGCCTAGGCCAAGATTGAATATTGAAAGGTAGATCTGTGGTAGATTCTACTTGAGAAACTACCAAATTGTGAGCGTGTCTGAAAAGAGAATTCACTCCTTCTATGTTCACTGTGTCAACCAAGTTGGAATCTTCCTTTGGGGGAGAAGGTTGTTGGGTATGTGGGGTCTCTACTGAATGTAACTGTTCACTGAGTATACCCTCGGTTCTTGCTGGGCTGGTCCTTAATTCCCCTGAAATTTGTGTGTTATTGTTTTCAATTTCGTTGCTGGTGTTCCTATCCCTAGGGTTAGTGAGGGGGGGGGGGTTCTGTTTTCAAAAAGATCGGAATGAACCTTAATGAATCTTCCCCTACTATCTCTGGGTCTCATCAAAACAATCACTGAAAATAACAAGACTTTTAATCAAAATAAATTGAAATAGCTGTGCCACAATTGGGTTTCAAGGAACCTGTTATGAAATGCGCAAGTTTGCCTTACCAACCTTTCTCCTCCAATTTGCAACAACTAGCCACACCTAAAAACTGTTGTAAAATTAGATTACTGAAATTAAACACACCCAACTTGCAAAAAGGACAACCACACTTGCATGAAATTAAACTACAAAAAAAAAATACTCTTTACAGGAAAGATAAACACACTGTTTGCAGTAAAATAAATCAATCATGCGAAGAAAAACAACCACACTTACCAAAATGAAACAACAAGAATTTGGGGCAACCCACTAAAGTGGATGCGGCAGGCTGTTACACCATGGGAACCCATAGTGAATTAGTCTTTGCGTCTTAATGTTTCCCCTCCACCTTGTTGTGTACTGTTAAAAAGATCCTATCTACCTGAACTTCTCTGTCTACAAATAAAAATGAGCAAAATACCAGCTTACCTTGGAGCAACTCCCCGGCAACGGCGCCAAAATGTTGGTCAAAATTAATGTTACTTAATTAACCTCAATTTAATTATCAATCGGGCAATCGTAAACTTTGAGCTGCTACACTATATGTGCAGGCAAGATAGTTTTAAAACATTCCTAATCTTTCAGAGAAATTCCACCTACAGCAATCTTTCAGAGAAGTCCTACCTACAGCAGTCTTTCAGAGAACAATCTTTGGATAAAGTAAACAAACTCTACAGAAATCCCTTAAACACTCCACAATCCACACTCAGCTACAGTGTTCATAATCTATTCTACAACTGAAAGAGCTTAATAAGTTTCACAACAACTATGATTTGTTGATCTGAAAACTCCACTATAATCCTATGAGAACTAATGCTTCACTCCACACTAATACTGTTAAAATTATTGCCAGAGTAACACCTGTAATCTCTTGACTTTAAATAGTCAACACACAGCCTGTTATAATGAAGTTTGGCTGGTTATTATTATTCAAATATACTCTGTTTTATTTATGCACATTAATGCACACAGAAAAAAAATGCCAAGGTTATCCAAGCAATGCTCATTAATCAATAATAGGACTGTATGAAAAATATTCAATAGTTCTGGTTTGCATGTGCACACTGTGAAGCTGGTGTTAATTCAGGAAAACAACATTTACAAGCCCTATTTCATCAATGTCAAACAGCACAATTCTTCCTATTTAATCACTTATTTAAAGATTTATTAACAAATCCCTATCTGCTCTCTAGATTCCAATTTTCAATCCTTCTACAAACTATCACAAGTGCTGTGCAATTTTAACAAGATACCCTACAGCTCTGCAAATTTGAAAATGAAAAGGATGAGCTGTTCATTTACTATTTCCACGCTGTAGCAAAAATTACCCTACATCTCTACAAACTTAAAAGTGAAAAGGATGAGCTGTTATTAACTATTTCCAATAGCTAGAGTCAACCAAATTGCCAATACTGTGCTGCATACTGGAAATCAAAGAAAACATTTAAACTCACGCCATTCCTTAATCTATTTTACAGTCTATCGCTATCTCTCTATCTGCTGGCAATAAAAGGAAAAGTCTATCGCTATTTTGCTATAGGAAGAGTGAATAAAAAGAGTCTAGCACTGTCTCACTATATGCTGGAAAATAGAAACAATATGAAAACTCAGTTTACTTGTAACCTTTCACACGGCAAAACGTGAATCGAATCATCACACAATTCATAAAAACAATAACCCTAAACAATGATCATGGCCATTAACATACATTCCACACTGAAACCAGAAAGGGTATCAAATGAAAACTGTTCCTGAGTCTATTCAACAAAATAAACCAACTGCAATTAATTAAGAATCTGCAATCATTCATATGAGGAACATTATCAGCATTCTATATAACAATATCACAGAATAGAGACATTAACCTGTGATTACAAAACACACAAGACAAAATACCAAGGTTGGTGCTGAAGGGTGCCCTCCCTCAACGCCTTCCAGATCTAAATCGAAAGCCTTAAAGAGAATACACGCTGGTTATATTAATAAAATGGAACATTACAATCTTCTCTCCACATCCTCCGTTCTTAGGGTTTCAAAAGCCCTTTTTATACTAAAGATACAGACTAGAATCAATCATATGACAGAAATTGATCCTCAAACAACTCTACAGGTAACTCGGCACACCTGAGCCAAATAGGGTAGCTCGAATCCCTTTCAAATCTATACAACACTAAAACAAGAAAGCAACAGCTTCTTAATCAACGGCCATCCAAAAACAGCACCTGGAAATCGGTGTAGGCAGTTTGTAAGGCGATGAAAACTCAGGGTAAGCCCAAAGTGTGGATCGAAACCCCCAAATTTGCCGGTGCAGCCATCGTGCCATCGTGAATGTATCCTAGAGCGCTGAAAACCCTGCATAAAAGAAATAACAAGCCATCAATTACCGGATATATATATATATATATATGTGGAGAATTAAAAAAACAATTTATGCATGAAATAACCAAAAATATCACTTACCAAGGTTTTTGTTCACGTGGGTCTCCATAGAAACATAACCATACAAATAAACATTAACAAAACGAATATATCATATAGTTTAATAAGTGTTATGCTAAAAAACAATGTATTAAACAACTAATAATAGAAGACCAACAGTAACTATACCGGGAATGGCTGACATGCAAAGTCAAGATAACTAAGGAATGGCTGACTCATGTTTCAACTTCCTTCGAACAAGATCATAACAGCAAATGGCGACTGAATGTAGGAAGCATAGAGTCGATACACAAAACTAGGACATCTCTGCGACACAGGAGGCATCGACAGAGGCTCCATAGGGACTGGAAGCTTAACCAGATGGTGGAGATAAACTCAAATAAATGAGTATAGCTCCTAAAGTCAAACTATGAACCCAACCAATGGATGTGATATACAGTTCTCTGTTCTAAGGAAACACGACTCGACAGCTGCCAAAGATAACATATTTCCTTGTCCGGCTTTTTGTTTTTTTTTTTAATTTTTTTGGACTTTTTCAAATATTTAAAAATCTTGAAAATGAATAAAATTGCTTTATAGTTACAGACTAGGAGGAGACGAGTGTCATGTGGGAAAACAAACTAGTTCCAAGCAGTGGAACATACCTATGCTCAATGCAAGGATACATGTGTAGGATAGCGACACTCGGGGGAAAGTCCCCTCTCGGTAAAATAGGGAATCAAGCTACAAAGGATATAAAAGATGGCTCTGCATGGCTAGACATGAGACCAGCTCGGGCTATATGGCTGAAACTCAAAGTTAGGGAAGCCAGCATAATGCTCAAGAAGGCAGGAAAAGATCATGATAATGCAATTACAACTTGACATAAGGTTGTCCTGAGGGAAATAGGCCAGCAAAATATCAATAGGAGTATGAGGCTCTTGCGAAATGTCATGGAAATACTATACAACGGACTCCCACACCCTAAGGGACAAAATGTCAGCATGGGAACCAAATGCAAATAAGGCGCTAACTAGGGTACCCATGTAAGGTCAAGCTCTACCATTCACATCATGCCACTTCTAAAACAGCGAGAAGGTTCCCTGACATAATAGAATGGGTTCGTACCTAAGGCTATAATGAAACAGTCATAAGGTAGTCCAAAATGAAAATGGGAGTAAAAACTAACCTATATGCCAGTTTAAACATCATACATGTAACGGGCACGAACGGATGAAAGTAACGATCGAAACGACGCTCAAAATGGTCTCCTACATCATAAATTAGTCCAAAAACGGTCCGAAAGGATTAGAAACGGTCCAAACTATAGAAAAGGGGGTAAAATTTTGAAAAAATTCTATAAATAGTAAAAAATTCAGAACATTATATAACATTTGAAATTTTTTCCCAATCGAGCTCAGAACTTCAACAGCGAATTCCAGGAGATCCAACCGACGGAATCCACTACCGTTTTTCCCAAGTACTTACCCATGCCCTACTCTTTCATTTTCATGCAAATTTTATCTTTTTCAATGGTTCATTTAGGATTCTAGGCCAATCTAAGATGCATGCATCCACCCACGCGGAAATCGAGGATTTTTTCACGTATAGGGCTGGATATACGCGGAAAAAGACCTCAAAGTCACGCACATACACGGTTGTTTAGCAAATTGTCGCGTATGCGGCCGTGTTCAATGTTTTTCAAGTGTTCTAATGGATCAAACTTAAATTTTATGTGCAGGATGGTCCTAGAATGGAGAGAATGTGAGCATGGTGATGTAGAAGGGGCAGTAAGGACAGATCTAATGGCTCAACAAGCTTTGCGGTCATGCAGGCTCTACAAGTTTTGCTGTCTTGGTGGCATACAGGCCAAACCAAGACTGTTGTAGATGCTAGTAGACTACTGGGATCCAGACTTAGAGTCGGTCCAGATAGATGGGATGTCCCTCACCATAGAAGTGGAGGGCATATACTTTATTAATGGACTTTCCCGACGGGGGGAAGTGGTGAACCTACGCTCTCGTGGGCCCGGAGGTGGCCTGACTATAGATGAGTACATAGCAGTGTATTATTATTCGAGTACGGAGAAGGTGGGGAGTCAGATCCCAACTAACTCCATACAGGTGCAGGCCTAAAGGCCATTCTACTGACACTAGGCAGGATAGCGGGGCTAGCCTCACTCCACCAGGCCTCGCGGCCATTGATGTTCTATGTCGTCGAGTGTATGAGGCCCATAGTTTATGAATGGAGTACGAAATTGTTGAGCAACATGAAACAACATCTCAACGACTGCAAGATGGGCAGAGTGCAAAACTTCGATTTTAGCAGCATACTGAGCACGTTCTTCTTCGAGCATGTTCCAGGATTGAGCCCTAGAGTTGACGTTCCTCTACACGGGGTATGAGATCTGGCCCAACGGCGTTGGGCAGATGCTATGCGCAGACTGGGTGGAGGTAGGGTCTCCAACCCCTATCCAGCCGATTTCTTTCCATGGTGGCGACGACAAATAGTTGCCATCGATGATTACCCCTATGCGGGGATAGATTTTTAGGGAGACCCCGACATGCCGCTACCACCAGGATCGGCATATGGTGACATCGGTAACGAACCTCGACCCTCTTTTAAAATTTTTGATTTATTTAATTTTTTTTTGTTTTCTGATTATGTGGAAACAAAAGACAAGTTTTTGGGTGACAATACATAGTGACATCTAGCATATGCATGCAGATGTAGGACCACGGTGGCCTGAAGGCTTCCCTCATCATAGACGGAGGGGAAGAGGGGATGACATTACGGGTGTGGATGCGGAGCGAACGCTCCAAAGCATTCATACCAACTTCGTGAGGCTGACACACAGAGTACCCATGGCGCAAGTCAAGGACTTGCCTAAGGCCATGCAGCGCCAGGTGGTGGGTGTACCACAAGCATGGGTGCGGTTATTTCGATGGCTAGCTAGAGCCATGGTGACATTCCACGATCACAACCCCCCTCCTCCTCCACAGGCTTAGATACCTGGGAGTGATACATTTTGTACTACCGTGTATTTATATTTTGGTGGCTCGAGAGCCCCATTTTTGTATTATGACACTATGTATTACCACATTTTGGATGTTTATAAAAACTTTTATGATGATCGATTTATTTATTTACATGTGTAAAAATTTATGTTTGTGATGAACTTACTGTCTATGAAACAAATGCCAATCTAACACATAGTTAGCATATGAGTCAGCAACTTGATTATTAATTCTTGGAACATGTATGTATGTTATATTGTCAAATTGTCATTCTAACAATCTCACACATAAGAATCTTCTTAATAATGTCGGACCCCTGACATGGTACAAACCATTAAGCTGTGACACTACTAACTCCGAATCAAGACATACCTCAAGAGAGAGAACACCATGTGAAATGGCATCCCGTAGAAGCTCAATAACGGCACTATACTCAGCAACATTGTTCGAAGAGGGCCATAAACATACGCCTCCTGAAGACAATACTTGATCCGTAGGAGTATATATCACCCAAGCAGCAGAGGCTAAGTGTTGAGTGTGACAGCTCGCACCATTCGTGAATCCTATGAAGGTGGAAGATTCCATTAACATCTACCAAAAGAAACAGAAACTAATCACAAACCCGATCACCATAAGAAAAGACCTACCTATGCAAAACTGTACAATAATATACAATAGTCAGCCCTGGCTAAAAATCATGCATAGTACTTTTTAAGATAGAGCCCATTTCTAGGCTCCGCCAAGGCCGTTCCCTCATAATCCACTAACTCATAAGTGCCCTTCTCTAATACACATTTAACGACGTAAGGACCACGCCACATGGGGTTAAACTTTCCTGACCCCAAGGGTTCTTTCGGTT
Organism: Pseudotsuga menziesii; assembly: GCA_001517045.1. Classification (NCBI taxonomy): domain Eukaryota; kingdom Viridiplantae; phylum Streptophyta; class Pinopsida; order Pinales; family Pinaceae; genus Pseudotsuga; species Pseudotsuga menziesii. The sequence goes on along the minus strand of LPNX010833071.1, from coordinate 670,380 downwards.
GATCCCATAAAAGGACCAAATCTCCCTCACTAAACCTCCTTGGATGGACAGACTTATCGTATTGGACCTTAACACGACGCTTATCCACTTCTAGAGCCACCAACGCATCTCGGCACTGCTCATCAAGTTGCTCTAAGTGGACCAAACCCTCCTCCAATGGGGAAGTGTTTGGTAAGAGCTCTATGGCTAGCTTCAAAGAAGGAATCTCGCACTTAACCGAAAATATTGACTCCACTCCATGTAAAAGCTAATATGGAGAAAAACCCGTGCCAGTCTTAACAGCGGTTCTATAAGCCCACAAAGCAGGATATAACATAATGTGTCAATTCGTCTTGCTTTGTGTGATGGTTCATTGGAGAATGGATTTGAGTGATTTGTTCACTGCTTCAACCTATCCATTCGCTTGAGGGTAGTAAGAGGAGGAATGCTCTTGCGTCTACCCTAACTTTCAGGCCAATTCTTCCATCATACGATTCTGAAAGTGTGTGCCATGGTCAGTGACAAGCTCCTTCGAAATACCAAAGCAAGTAATAATCTGGTTGAATACGAAGTGTGCGGCTGTCTCACCGTCGAATTTAACTGTAGGCATAGCCTCATCCCATTTTGTGAAGTAGTCAACAGCCACTATGATATGATGATGCCCCCCAGCTGAAGCTGGGTTGCAATCCATGAAATCAAGCCCCCACTTAGTGAAGGGACCGATGGTGATGATAGGATGTAATAGGGTAGGTCGTGAGCGCATATTTCATGCAAACACCTGGCAAGGGTGGCACTTCTCGACCGCATCTGCACAATCTTTAAAGATTGACGGCCATAAATAACCCACTCTTAAGATTTTTTAGGCTGTAAAAATACCAGATAAATGACCACCACACACCCCTCCATGGCAATCATTCAGCACAAGCTCAGCCTCCTCATGAGTTAAACAACGATGTAAAATGGAATCTACCCCATGGCGGTACAAGGTGTTATCCACTATGAGCTAATTCTTGGATACGTGATGTAATCATCATCGTTCATCCCGTGAGAGATGAGTAGGGACCTTCAATGTTTGTAAATATATGATAATGTCTGCATACCATGGATCCAAATTTGAGATTAAGAAGATGTGCTCATCGACAAACGTATCTTCACAAACCATCTCCTCCTCCTCGCTTGGGAAATCCGATATAAGCTCCGCAAAAATTAACGATTTCTTCAATTTTGCCGAAACAAACTCGAGATCGAATTCTTGCAAGATGACAATTCATTTATTATACTTTCCCCCAATCATCCTTTGAGTGAGGATGAATTGAAATGGATTGACATGGGCTACAACCAAGGTTTGGCGAAGGAGAATATAATGTCTCAACCATTGAACTGCATGTACGGTAGCTAAGGCAAGCTTCTCAACATGGGAATAATGGACCTTTGCGTTAATAAGGTTCTGGCTCATGTAGTATATGACATGCTCTTGGAGCTCCTCATCCTCCTGAACCAAAACCATACCAATCGTCTCCATGGACGTGGCCACATAAAGTAGAAAGTCACGGCTATAGTCGGGTGGACTAATCATCGGGGCCGATGCTAAGGCTCGTTTAAGTGCATCAAAGGACTCCTTGCCTCGCTCATCCCAACAAAAGGTGGTGTCCTTTTTCAAAAGACGCATAAAGCCTCTAGTCAAATTGGCAAAGTTGACAACGAATCTCCGTAAGAAGTTTGCCATGCCTTGCAAACATTGAAGATGTCTAATGTTTTTCGAGGGAGACAACTAAAGTATTGCCTCTACCTTCAAAGGGTCGACTCATATACCCTCCTTGGAGACAATGAACCCTAATAAGTGACCAGACTTCACGCAAAAGATGCACTTGTGAGGATTTAACCTGACCAAATAATGGCGGCACCTTTCGAACACTAATCTCAAATGATAGGAATGACACATTCTCATACGAGAATGAGTAGCAAGGTCATCCAAAAATACTTCAATAATTGATTTGAGATCATGGAAGATCAAGGTCATAGCCCACTGAAAAGTGGCTCCGGCATTCTTAAGGCCAAAAGGCATCTTCCGATATGCAAAGGTTCCCCAAGGACAAATAAAGGCAGTCTTATGTTGGTCCTCGGGTTTAATTTGTATCTGATTGTATCCAAAAAAGCCGTCCATAAAGGAAAAAACCTCGCTACCTGCACACTCATCCAAAATTTGATCAATAAATGGTGTGGGGAAATTGTCTTTAGGACAGGCATGATTCAAGTCATGGAAATCAGTGCATATACGGATTGCTCCCTGATTCTTATCCACCAAAACAGGATTTGAAACCCACTCCGTCAAGGGAACGTGATAGATAAAACCGGCTTTCAACAGCTTTTCTATCTTTGCCTTAATCGTGGGTGCTTTCCTAGGATTCATTGCACGCAAGCGTTGTCAAACAAGCTTAGCATTGGGATAATTTTTAATTTCATGTTCAACAATGCGAGAGTCGATACCTGGCATTTCATCATAAGACTAAGCAAAGATATCACAAAATTCTTTAAACAACTCGGTGTACTCTTGAATCTCAGCATGGGAATATTCTGCCCCAATATAGACATTCTCAATCTTGCCAGGATCGCGAGAGATATTGATAGGAATGGTAGGAGATATATTTGCCATGTTCCCATCAGCCATCGGACCAGGAGGGCTTAATGGAACCATGGGACTACCAATTCTCTCACTAAGAACTTCCCTAAAGTCCTCACACTCCAAGCGGTCAAGCTCGGGAAGAAAATAAGATCTATCATGCAACTCTTCCCAAGGTGGCTCAACCCCTGACATGGCCTCAATAATCACTTCGCCTGAAGGAAAAACACTATCAAGGCAATCATGCGTGTGAGAAGATTGAACTGCCCATGCAGGAAGCACATACAGGTCCTCCTCCTCCATCCATGAAGAGGAAGGACTAGGCTTTGCAACACTCCCAAGATTAGCTTGATAAGCTACCATAGTTGCAGGAAACAGCACGTCTGTCACGATGGGCTCACTCGAAGTATTCGATGTAGGAAGAATCCAAGGATCTTCCATATGGTTCATGTGAAAAGACACTGATCTCATAGATGTCGAAGCTTCACCGGAACTAGACCCTGTCATAAGGACAGGTGCAGGACAACTAAAGCTTCCCATAAGGGATGGATACATGCCCACACCCACACTCCCAGTTGCCGGCTGAGAGTGCTCTACAATCGGGATCGAAGCTCCTGAAGATGCGGTAACTGACAAATTCTTGAATGAAATTTGATCAATCGTAACTATCTTCCCATTAAATGGAAAGCATACAATGCAAAATAGAGAAGAAGCTACGGCTTTCATACTGTACATCCAATTCCTACTCAGCAAGAGATTATAGTCAAGGGGCGCATCCACCACCTCGACCTCTATCTCAACAGTATTCCCTCCCAAACGGACCTTAAGGGAAGGAAGGATCCCGTGTGGCCTAAATGATCTCCCATCAAAAGTAGTCAACATGGTACTGGATTTAGACAACTCGGGGGAACCTAAACCCTTCCAACACGATAAATACATCATAGAAGTAGCAGTGCTTTCGTCAATCACAGTGCGCTTGACGGTCATGTTAAGACATTCTACATGAATCAAAAGAGATACATAGTAAGGCAAGCGAGGCTAAAGTCCTACAGTTTCAAATTTAATCACAGAGGAAGAGTTATCACCATTCACAACAAGGGCAGAAGGCAAATCCTTCCTTTGCGAAGGACAACTCTAAAGTACTTCAAGTGCAGACATCACACAAGGAGTGTGGCCCAAATCTTCGACAATAGAATAGTTCTGAGCAGCTCAGGCATTAGGATTGTGCCCCAAACACTTAAGGAATCCCTTAGGAATGTGAGGTGCAACTTCAGGTTTATCCATAGGTTTTTCAATACGCAAAGGTGTCCCTGGTGGATCAGGTTCCTTTCCTGTGTCGAGTTGTGACGAACCATAATCCTTCGCACGGGTCACAACCTTCATAGCACGCACCATGTTGATGCAACCATGACCACTAGCCTTTGGTGGATCTTGATCACCACCAGACTGATCATGGGTCCTCAAGTTCATGTTTTGATTGTGAGGTAAAGGGTTGGTCAGCACAGCTGGGCCCTGTGCTAAGAATCTCAAGGCTTCATCGATACGAGGGCACAAGTAACTGAGGTGATCCTCCTTACATAACTTGCAAGGAAATTTAACCTTACGTTTAGATTGCTTGTCCCCCCCAGCATTTCGGGCATTCTTGTCATTAGTATTAGCATTTTCATTCATATTCCCACCCTTACAATTGTTCTTACCCTTCTTTTTATTCCTTCTGGGTTGCTAGTTACCCTTCTGGTCCGACGATTGCACCGAAAGCACACTCACTGTTTGGGTGGGTTGAGACGAGGCCGTGGCTTGTCCTGAAGTAGATTGGTTGATTGATAATTGACTGACTTGTTGCACAACTGAATCCGTAGGCTTAGCACTTGCACAACCAACAATGCCATCGGCATGTGATCCAAGTTTAACTTTGGGGTCAAAACTAGAACGCAGATCATTGGGAATGATCTCATATAACAAACCGGATTGGGCATAAATCAAGTCCAATTCCTACACCCTAAAAATGGCTTGTTCCTCGTTTTGAACTCCGGATGTAGAAACATAATTCACTATATAAGGCAATAACGACTTAAGGAACCATTCGAGGAGAAACTCTGGTAGTATGAAGGCTTTAATCAACCTCTTTCGTCTATGCCACTCTTCGATATGGTCCGAGATATGCATGGCTTTATCCTGCCGAAATGTCGACAAGAGTTCCGTACCAACGTAGTAACGCACTGGTAGCTGGAAGTGGTTGAGAAAATTCATCGCTAGGTCATCGAACAAAGAGAATTCCCCCTTAAGTAACTCTATATACCATTTCGCGGCAGGCCCTGTAAGGGTGCGTTGAAACAGCCTTAAACGGATCGAATCTTCGTGTAAGGAATTTGAAGAGCACCATAGGTGAAATGTAGTAACATATTCGCTCAGATCCTCCCCAGGTTTTCCCTCGAATTTGGGTATGTCCGAGGGAAGCTTAGTAGGGATAGCCGGGTCATGAGATACAGGATCGTTCATCAGTCTCGACAAGTCAGGAAGATTTAGCGTTGCGAAGAAAGGGAGCCTAGGATGAGCAGGTTGATGCACCACTCCCTGATAGTGTTGGTTCACATAGGTCTGATTAGTGTAACCACCATGGCCTTGGCCATAGTTCCCTCCTCCCGTTTGACCTGTGTAGGGTGGCATGGAAGCACCATAATGTGGTGTAGATTGACTATGTGGGGCTACAAAGCCATAATTAGGAGAGTAAGTGGGTTGTTGATACTCGTACCCATAAGGTGAATAACTGTTTCCATACTGCATCCCATAATAATGTCCATAAGACATCCCATGAGATGTCCCATGAGACACTCCGTGAGTAGGAATGTAGGCTCCGGAAGTAATGACATGACCTCCAGAAATAGGGATACGACCCCCCGAAACAACAGGAGGTACTTGAACTTGAGACACAACTATGCGAGTAGCAGCAGTATGGACATGAATCGTAGCGACATTCTGTCCCGAAGGACCACGTGAATGAGGTGGAGGAATGACATTCAAAGAACAAGGAACCGAGGACGAAGGGACCTGTGAAATTATGTATGTGGTGTTCCCTATAGTCACTCATCTTGGATCTGGTATCCTAATAGGATCACTAACCCTAGTTCTAGGAGGAATATGTGATGTAGCTTCCACCACCAGGATGGAAGGTGCAATATGACTCGTGGTCCAAAACCTCTCCGCATGGTAAGGAATGGGAGTGCCCCCAGGCGTAGTGTTAGGCTCAAACTCCGACTCGACATGAAATGTCAAATCATGTGTGGGAATACTAGACATACCATAACTAGTGGTCGTGGGTTCATAATGAGTCTCGTCATCCGACATTCCATACCGGTGATGCATGAATGGGGGATCATAGCTAGAGTAAGTGGGTCTATCATGAAAAGTACCTATCTCAGAAATTATAGGACCTAACTCAGAAATTACAGGACCTAACTCCAAAATTACAAGCATATTAGGTGAAGGATCATAGGTAGGAGTAAACTCCCCGTCATCCACTCAAAGTGGAGAAGAAAGCTCAAGAATACCATCTTCACGATCACCCATCATTTGTGAATCAATGTGCGAAGTAGTCCACCTGGACCATCTGTTTCTCTCTCCCAAAGGAGGAGAAGAGGTAGAAGGCAGGAGTCCTGCTAAACAATGAGAACGGCGAGGAGCCGCACTTGAATCCACAATCACTCAAAAATATAAAAGACTCTCTAATTATGCAAACCCTAAGCAAGCTAACATGCACAGATCATACACCAATAAAATCTAAAGCCAAACAAAAGAAATCAAGGGTAGGATAAGTGAGCACCCGAATGAAGCAGGTATGTCTCACCTAGGAGAGGCTTGAGACTCCCATACACAACAAGCAAAGGTATGTAACCAATTATTGTGGCCCTTAGCTTCAACGCGTAAAGCGACTATGCTGTCTGACCGCAACCTGGCCGGGACACTTGCAGAATAACCCCTACAAAGTACCCCCTCGATATCATAGGTAAGACAACTAAGGTCACCTCAATATAATCAATGCTCATGCAGACAGTCGCAGGCGGGATTGACAGTACGGGCAGGCTAGCAAAGCCTGAAACTCTCGAAAGAGCCCCTAGATACGAATACAATCCTGGAAATATCTCCAGTGCTACTCAGTTATGACTAGGGGTCATCCCAATCAATAACCGCTAACACTTCCTCGTGCTTAACTCCATTTTGAGAGGAGGATCCTGAGAAACACCAATTATACCAAGGAATTTCACACTCTCACCTGGACTGACACATACATGTTGTTGTTTGGTGGTCTTGGAAAATTTACTAACAATGAACTATTCCAAGACCCTAAAACCTAATCTTGTTGGTGTACCCTATCAAAGAAAATAGTGTAATTCATTTTAATTAAGTGTTGATTTTATTTGGCTTTATTACTCAAAAGAGGTAGATGGACGTACAACTAATGGTGTTATGACTCAACATGAAGCAAAATGCACACCTAACAATCAATGCAAATGCATTATGTCCAATAAAAACAGGGTATGCTACTATGTGAAATGCAAAAAATTTCTTCAAATGATAAGTGCAATCGTTCCTATATGAAATCTCGACTAATACTTCAAAGCAAAACCTAGTGCAAGTACCATGCAAAAAGCAAAAATACAATGCATAATGATGCAAAGAAGCAAATATTTTTGGATTTTTTGAAACAAAAATGAGATATTAAAGCAAAAGAATGATTCTACTACCCCCAGACTCGGCAAGCACACTCAAACAATACTCACACAAAGTACTAAGGTAAAATAAATCTAATGCACTAATCCCAAAACAAAAAATCGAAAATGCAATGACAACAACATTCTTAAAAAAGAAATTTACCCTAAAAAAAAATGTCTCTGGTCAGAAATAGAGGTGTATACAGACTCTATCAGTGTCAAAGGAGACTCAGCAACCATCAACATTCACCCAGCAACAATCAATCTTCCTCTAGAAGGCAAAACTAAGGGAATACGCGACTGTTCACAGTAAACCCACGTATGTACGCGGATATATCAATGAAAACCATGTATATACGTGACTGTGAGTTAAAAACTCATGTACAGGAAGAAAAGTGCATAAAAAAAAGGAAAACAGACAAGTTGAGACAAACTTCACACTAATCAGATACTACCAGGCATACATGCCCCCAAACCCGACACAGAAACAAAGAAATAAGAGCAATTCAAAGTCATTGAATGCAGATAGAAAACCCCCAAAGGACAACTACTAGGAACTCCACAACAGAGTCGCCAATTCTGTTACAGAGAGAAATTCCTATGGCTTGGGGTACCACAACAGACAGCTTGACTCCAGAAATCAATCCTTTCCCATATGCAAGAGAAATCAAATATCTAACACTAAAGAATCAAAACTCGTACCTTATTCCGGACGGTTGAAGTAGATCCCCATTGAGCTTTCCAACTCCAGCTTGAATTGATAAATTACTTCCTCGACAATCAATAAACAAGACAAGCATGCTATATATATATTGGTGTTAGATATACTCTATCATATATAATCAACAATGTATAAGCATTTGAAATCATCCATGGATAAAATATTCATTCAAACATACATTATTGGACAGGAAAAGATATTTCTATTAATATAAAATCAGATATTACAATGAATACAACCTCTGTCGGCACGTCTGCGAATCGGAGAAACTGAATCCCCCACTTGCGTCTCCACCACCTCAATCCTCCATCTCTCGATAGCAAGCTCACAAGAAGAAGGCAAGCTTGGGAAGAACACCAAAGTGCTCCAAGGGACAAAGGGATGCAGACTCAAGCATAAGTTCCAGCAACAATGGACTATAGTTTCTTTGCTCTCAATTCTCACATATTTTTCAATGTATCCAAAGGGTTCCTTATATAGCTCTTCAATGGGGCAATGAAGGGTCGCATCCGAGCGATCTCAAGGCATATGGAAGGCCAGGAGACAAGTGAGTCGGATCCATGTCAAGGAAAACTCCAAAAGAATTTGGCCTTTTGCACACATCCCGATGTACGCAATTTTAGGGGTCAAACCCGCGTATATACGCGAGAAAGGGTTTAAAAGTCACATAGAGCAATTTAAGCATGTTTTTAGGGATGATCTTGGAAACATCAAAGGAATAAAAAGGGTCCATGGTGTCCAAAGAGTCTGCAGAGGGACAGGGGAAGGCCATACAAGTGTGATTTGCCAGGTGTTGTAAAATCAGCTATAACAGATAAGGAAACTAAGGTCACCTCAATATAATCAATGCTCAGGCGGACAGTCGCAGGCAGGATTGACCATATGGGCAGGGTAGCAAATCCTGAAACTCTCGAAAGAGCCCCCAGATACGAATACAATCCTGGAAATATCTCCGGTGCTACTCAGTTATGACTAGGGGTCATCCCAATCAATAACCGCTCACACTGCCTTGTGCTTAACTCCCTTTTGAGAGGAGGATCCTGAGAAACACCAATTATACCAAGGAATTTCACACTCTCACCTGGACAGACACATACATGTTGTTGTTTAGTGGTCTTGGATAATTTACTAACAATGAACTATTCCGAGACCCTAAAACCTAATCTTGTTGGTGTACCCTATCAAAGAAAATAGTGTAATTCATTTTAATTAAGCGTTGATTTTATTTGGATTTATTACTCAAAAGAGGTAGATGGTCGTGCAACTAATGGTGTTATGACACAACATGAAGCAAAATGCACACCTAACAATCAATGCAAATGCATTGTGTCCAATGAAAACAGGGTATGCTACTACATGAAATGCAAAAAAATTCTTCAAATGATAAGTGTAATCATTCCTATATGAAATCCTGACTAATACTTCAAAGCAAAGCCTAGTGCAAGTACCATGCAAAATGCAAAAATGCAATGCATAATGATGCAAATGTGCAAATATTTTTGGATTTTTTGAAACAAAAATGAGATATGAAAGCAAAAGAATGATTCTACTACCTCCAGACTCGACAAGCACACCCAAACAGCACTCACACAAAGTACTAAGGTAAAATAAATCTAATGCACTAATCGCAAAACAAAAAATCGAAAATTCAATGTCATGAACATTCTTAAAAAAGAAATTTACCCTAAAAAAAAATGTCTCTAGTCAGAAACAGAGGTGTATACAGACTCTAGCAATGTCAAAGGAGACTTAGCAATCATCAACATTCACCCAGCAACAATCAATCTTCCTCTAGAAGGAAAAACTAAGGGCATACATGACTGTTCGCAGTAAACCCGTGTATGCACGTGGATATATCAGTGAAAACCGCGTATATACGCGACTGTCAATTAAAAACTCGTGTACGGGAAGAAAAGTGCATAAAAACAAAGGCAAACAAACAAGCTGAGACAAACTTCACAACAATCAGATACTACGAGGCATACATGCCCCCAGACCTGACACAAAAATAGAGAAATAAGAGCAATTCAAAGTCATTGAATGCCGATAGAAAACCCCCAAAGGACAACTACTAGGAACTCCCTAGCAGAGTCGCCAATTCTGTTACAGAGAGAAATTCCTATGGCTTGGGGTACCACAACAAACAGCTTGAATCCAGAAATCAATCCTTTCCCATATGCAAGAGAAATCAAATATCTAACACTAAAGGATCAAAACTCGTACCTTATTCCGGACGATTGAAGTAGATCCCTGTTAAGCTTTCCAACTCCAGCTTGAATTGATAAATTACTTCCTCAACAATCAGTAAACAAGACAAGCATGCTATATATATTGGTGTTAGATCTACTCTAGCATATATAATCAACAACGTATAAGCATTTGAAATCATCCATGGATAAAATATTCATTCAAACATACATTATTGGACAGGAAAATATATTTCTATTAATATAAAATCAGAGATTACAATGAATACAACCTCTGTCGGCACGTCTGCGAATCAGAGAAAATGAATCGTCCACTTGGGCCTCCACCACCTCAATCCTCCATCTCTCGATAGCAAGCTCACAAGCAAAAGGAAAGCTTGGGAAGAACACCAAAGTGCTCCAAGGGACAAAGGGATGCAGACTCAAGCATAAGTTCCAGCAACAATGGACTATAATTTCTTTGCTCTCAATTCTCATGTATTTTTCAATGTATCCAAAGGGTTCCTTATATAGCTCTTCAATGGGGCAATGAAGGGTCAAATCCAAGCGATCTCAAGGCATATGGAAGGCCAGGAGACAAGTGAGTCAGATCCATGTCAATGAAAACTCCACAAAAAATTGGCCTTTTGCACACATCCCGATGTATGCAGTTTTAGGAGTCAAACCCGCGTATATACGCGAGAAAGGGTTTAAAATTCACGTATAGCAATTTAAGCATGTTTTTAGGGATGATCTTGGAAACATAAAAGGTATAAAAAAGGTCCATGGGTTCCAAAGAGTCTACAGAGGGACAAGGGAAGGCCATACAAGTGTGATTCACCAGGTGTGGTAAAATCAGTTATAACAACCATCACCTGTAATTGGACTTTCCTTAGTTTGCACATATTTGTAGAAGTTAAGTTAGATTTGATTCCATTTAGTTTCTTTACTTCTCTTAAAATCCATTTTGACACTACTCCTCCTCAGGTTCCAATCACAGTAAATGCATATCCACAGAACAACCAAGGAGAGTGGAACTAGATAATTTAGTTTTACCATAATGTACATTTGTTAATTGTATGTATAGCTTAAGTTGTTGAATTTGTAAAAGTGTCTTCAGTTGTTGTAATCTTGCTATAATGCATTGTATAGTTAATCTCTAAATTTGTCTATGAATCTTTCTAATTCTTAAATTAAGAGGTGGAATATATAGTCAAGTAAAAGGAAGTTTACTTTCGTAAAGTTCACTTGTTTATATTTTTATCTTTCAGTATTTGTCTATAGAGTAGAGTAGTATAGCTTGATATTGCTCTAGTATAGTACTCTGTTTGGTTTAATTACCTTTCTAGTTGAATTTATAGGAGTTTGACTCATTTTTTCATTTTGAAAGATCTTTGATCTTTTCTTTGTTAAAATATTTCCACGACACCCTAGGAACCCCTCTACCTTCGCATAGACTTTGTGTCAACTTAAAGTTTACCAACCTTGGTCGATAATTAAATATTAGGTGAATCAATTAAGACATTATAACACCCAACAATATTATCAATGAATTTCATGCCCTTAGGTGGGGATCAATGTCAATAATCCAGTATGAAGACAAGTTCATGGAATATCTAAAGTACGTATCCAAAATAAAGGATAAGCAATTTATGTTGAATTGTTTTCTAAGTGGATTGCAGACTTCATTGAGGCCTAAAACCATGAGTAAGGCACTATGGAAAGTAGGACTTCCACATGAAGTCAAAGGATAATAACAACACGAGAACAACAAAAGTTATAATTTTTTTAATAAAACCCTTTCTTCTATGGCATAATTAAAATATGTCAGCCTAATCAACTGGCATCCTAGCACCAAGCACAACTCAGAATGTGGATGTAACTAGTAGAAAGTCAAGAACCTTGTGATGCTTTATGTGCATGACATTATGCTAAATATTTCCCAAGGAAGTAAGGAAGTGCTTAAGTGGTCAGAAATTTGGAGGAAGATACCACAATGGGAAAAGTAGCTCTTGCACCTAAGATTTACGCAACAATGGAGAACTAAAAAGTAGAACATCAATCTACCATGATCGAGGCCCAAGGTAAGATTTGGAACCAAACTAGTTCTATTTTGATTGACCTCGGGGTTAGCCACATCTATATTACAACTAAACTGATTTGGAGTTGCATTGTTAGGCATGGTAACCATGGTAAGAAAACTATCCATTAGAACAAAGAGGCATGCAAATGAGATGGTGAATAAATGTATAGTTGAGATAAATGGACTCTCCAGTCAAGCAAATTTAAATATTATACCTCTTAGATAGTGTAATGTGATAGTAGGAATGGATTGGTTGCTGCCACAATAAAACAAAGTTCACTAATACAGTAAAAACTGACTGCATCAATGACAAATGCAATGTAAAAATTGTACAAGGCAGACTAAGTCCCATGTCTATAAGGAAAAATTCATCTTTGGAAGTAAATAATTGTTTCAGGAAAGGATACCAAATGCTCACAAAAAATGTGATCAAATCATCCAAGAATAAGGAACCCAAGCTTTAGGAGTTTGAAATATTGAAGGAATTGAAGGATGTATTCCAGGAGGAAATGTCTAGACTTTCCCCAAGAAAGGAGGTGTATTTTTCAATAGAGTTATCTCTTGAATATGAGCCCTCATCCAAATATCCATATAAAATGAGCACAACAAAACCACTAGAGCTTAATACACAACTGCAAGAATTGCTTGAAAATGATTATTTCAGTCTAAGTGTATCCCTTTGGAAACACCAATTATTTTTGTGAAGAAAAAGGATAGGACCCTAATATTATGCATTGCTTATAGGAACTTGTAATGTAACAATCAAGCACTAGTTTACATTGTTGAGAATATGACTGCTTTGAGATCATATGAAAGGACCAAAGGTCTTCTAAAAAGTTGATTTGAAATCTGGATAAAGGGTGAAAACATATTCAAGACAACTTCAGGTTGAATTATGGGCATTATGATTTTGTAGTGGTCACATTCTACCTAATGAACACAGCAGCTACCTTTATGTGCCCAATAAAAAACATGTTCAACAAACACTTAACAACTTTGTACTCTTACTCTTGGATGGTACACCAATATATCTTATTCCATATCATAAGAAGAGCACAAGGAGCACTTACAAAGTGCTCTACCAGTGTTGGGAGAGCACAAACTATCTACTAAATCAAGCAGCTGTGAATTATTCCATAAGTACACCCACAATTTGGGATGCACCATATTTGAAGAGGAATATTAGTGGATTTAAAGAATATTGAGGCCATTACGAGAAGGCCCACTCCAAGAAATGTGTCTAGTGTAAGAACATGCACGGGTATTGAAGGGTATTACAAGATATTGATTAAGGGATTCTCGAAGTTTGCATTTGCTACTAATCCACTTTAGAAGATGGATGGGAATTTTAAGTGGAAGCTGAGGTGTGGAGAAAGCTTCCAAATGATGAATAAAATTCTTACTAGTGCACTAGTGTTGAGAATAACAAATACAAACAAAGACCTTATCATGTGCACTGATGTGTAAAGATGGTATTGGAGTAATACTTACCCAAAATGGGCATGTGGTATTCTTTGAATCTTCAAAACTTAAGTAACATGAGATAAATATTTCCATGTATGATTTACAACATGTTTGGTGGTTCATGTTCTACAGATGTAGCAACACAAACTCATTAGTAAAAAGTTCGAGTTGGGAATAGAACATGAGAATTCGGAATATTTGTTCAAACAACCACGTGAAAATTCCAATCAAAGGAGGTAGTTAGAGTTTCTTGGTGAATACCATTTCAAGATCAAGCACAGTGAAGGAAAAGAGAATAAAGTTGCAAATGTACTTTTCTAGGAAAGGAATCTACTAATGTACTTTGCTAGAAAAGGAATCTACTTACCATCAATACTTGTCAGTTTGATGTGAGGAGTGCTTGAAATTTTGTGGAAAATGAGTATTACCTTCTAATGAAGAAGGAATTGCAAAAAAACAAGGATAAGGAACATTGCAAGTATAGAGGATTTAATCTAGTCGATGATGTGCCTAACTCTAAAGATTGAAGAAAGTCAATTTTGAGATAGACACATAGCATTCCTTATACAAGACATCCAAGGTATTAGAAGATGACATTCCAGAAGAAGCATTGTTTTTTTCCAGGGATGAAGTAAGTGGCAAAATATGTATCTAGATGCCTACGGAGTTAGAAGGTTCATGTATACCATCAACATCTAGTCAAGTTGTTGCAGCCTTTACCTCTCCATGAGTGGAAATAGGTTGTGCTCATGATGGACTTCATATCTAGGTTACCCAGGTCAACAAAGAAACATGATCCCATCAAGGTAGCAGTGGATAAGGTGATAAATCCAACAATTTTATTCCCATTCAATTACCCATAAAAAAAAAAAAAATTTCCAGAATATTTGTGAAGTAAGTTGTGAGGCTTCCTGGTGTGCCCAAGGTAATTGACTCAGATTTAGACACAAAGTGCATTAAACATATGGCATTTTTTTTCAAAGTTGGTCACCTAGTTGAATTTTAGCACAATCTATTATCCCCTATTATCCATAATTATAAGAGCAAACCAAGATGGTTAATCAGGTCATTGAGGACATGTTACAGTTATATTAATTATTAATATTAATATATATTGATATTAATAATTCATAATTAATAAATGGTTATTAGTAAACTATTCTAAAATGACGAATCCTTTCATGGATGGTATCCAAAGTACCTTTACAATTAATATATATGGCACTCACTTTGCAATCTTTTATCATCACTCATCTTTAATATTTATTTTATATTTTCAATATGGAATATTTTCCATTGGTTGATTATTCAACTGAGTAATCATTGAGAATATCTGGATACTGATATTACAACGGTATCAGAGCTACCGCTTTCTAGGGCCTTCCTAGGGATTTTGCTGATCTCCGGCTTTTGTCCAAAATGATCAAGGTTTCCTTGAATTTAGGTCTTTGACCTCACAGTGGATTTTAGCCATCCATATTCAAAGTTTCTCTGGTAAAAAATGGTTTTTGACCAAAAAATGGCCTTTGGCCATTTGAATTTCATTGAAGAAGAATTAATTCCACTCTAAATATGAAGCAAGAATGAGAGGGAAAAATGAAGAATAAAAAAAAACAAAAACAAAAAAAAGAATTATCAACAAAAGAGGGAAAAATGAAGAATTAAAAAATTAAAAAAAATTATCAACAAAGAAATAAAAGGGGAAAAGTTAAAAAACAAAGTGAAATAGCCCATGGTTTTACTTACAATATCTAAATTATAAAGGAGCTTTATAAAATATGCTTTGAGGACAAAGTGTCATGAACCGGAAGACAATGTAACAAACTTACATAATAACAACAAACAATATATATATATATATATATATATATATTATTAATATTAATATATATTGATATTAATCATTAATAATTAATAAATGGTTATTAGTAAACTATTCTAAAATGACGCATCCTTTCATGGATGGTATCCAAAGTGCCTTTACAATTAATATATATATATATATATAGCACTCACTTTGTAATATTTTATCATCACTCATCTTTAATATTTATTTTATATTTTCAATATGGAATTATTTTCCATTGGTTTATTATTCAACTGAGTAATCATTGAGAATATCTAGACACTGATGTTACATATGTGATAGACAAATGTTCCATGCCTATATGGACTATATTCACTTAGTGGTGTTTGCATATAAAAATGGCCATTCAACATCATTAGGCATGATTTAATTCGAGGATTCATATGGCAGAAGATGCAATGCTTCAACTAGTTAGGATAATCCATGAGAAAGTGAATTGACTAGGGCCAGTGTTAATCCAAAAGAAAAAGGAGCAGGTTGTCAAAACTAATAAAAAATTTGACATTTTTTCTTCATTTGGAAGGTGGGTCTCCCTTAAGTTTAGTGCTTCTTCCTACCCCCAAAACATGGGATGAGCCCCATGGAATGAATTGATGTGTCTATGGGAAAGGGGAAGCATACACTAGGATTAGAAGATAGACCTCTAACACAAGGAGACATGTCAATGCATCCAATAGGGTTGGGTCCATGTAGTATAACAACACATGCTACCAAATATCATAAAGAATTAGACTCCCTTTCTAACTCCTCTAGAGTGGAATCCAAGAAAATCATATAAATCAAAAGATTAAAAATAAATATTATTTCTTAAAAAACATATAAATCAAAATCTTAAGAATGTAAAATCATAAGGTCAATGTTTTTGCCAATCTATCCACACAACACATTAAAATATAGACAAAAGTAGAGATTTCAAGTGACATCCTTTATTATCGAATAACCTGTTATGGTATTTTCACCTTAACATAGCCATTTTTACAACTACTTTTGCAATTGAATACAAGTTTTTTGTGAAAATTAACAGAAATCAAAAGTTTCAAAACAAAAAAATGATAAGGTCAATTTGCACCTATGTTGAATGGTCATCCGACTTTGTTCATGTTTTGTGCTTTACGACACTTTGCTTTCCTCTACTTTCTATAACAGGGTATCCAAAGTACCTCAATGAAAAACAGAGTTACACTCTTGCATACAAAGAAAAATCACATTAATATACTTCTCGTAACCGGCACAAATTTGTATTGGTGAAAAAGAAACATTAGTAATAGTCCACCGGATTCAACTTTTACATCATTATGGATTCGTAAACATGCTTGCACTAATGATCAGATAAGTTATTGGGATTCAAATTAGGGAACTTTAAAATCAAATTATAGATGTTTAAATATTTCTTATGAAGATATGGAATGGAAAGAAGAACAAAAATACATACTTTAGTTTTAATCCAATATTTTATGCATAATAATCAATTGTATCTATAAATATGTTATATAAAACCCTAAATGTTATATAAAACCCTAAATCACGTTAATAGACTCAGAAATGCAAATCTCACCAAACGTAAAGATACTTATATGGGTTATATTTTCACAATTGGACTAAGAAAATGAAAGTGTCAAATTACCCAATAAGGATTGTGTTAACCTTGAAAAAGAATGGCATCTTATATAAAATCCTAAATCCTCACTACGTTGGAGACGCATAAAAATAAATGAAAAGTGGTGCTAGTATCAAGTAGCTTGTGGTCATGTGTTTAAATCTGTATGTTCAAAACCCCAAGAATAAATGCTGCCAACACAATAGTCAGGGATAGACACTACATCAACATTCAAGGATCACTTTCAAAAAGTGCACAAAAATATATAGGATATCAGTTTGAATCAAATTCTCAAACTACAATCGAAATAACCCTTCATGCAAACTACATGGACAACAAAATGACTCACCTTCAAGGAGATGGAAATCTGTTAAACTGAAATGAATGCACTCCTCTGAGTCCTGAGGCATTATATAGAGATGAATCTCTCCCTTTGTTCCCGATTTTTCCCAAATATGCACCATTTATTAACTAAAAAATACTTTGAATAAAAAAATGGGAAAAAATTTCCGAAATTCCTCATTTCATGGAGGTTGAGATCACTAGATTTACTCATGTCTGAATCTTCCAATATACACATATTTAAATACAAAAATTAACTTCAAATATTTTCAGAATCTACAGTTACTACAATTGTTTCTTTCATCCACTGGATTTTGATCACTATGAGTCAATTCTCACATTTCTCCCTGTCTATATACGTTGTCCCATACCCATCTTCCTCAAACGCATTCATTTAGGGTTTCAATCAACATCTGCTTAAGTAAAAATGGGCAATTATTAATTCGATGGCAGTTTCCATGGCAAGTAAAGGCCCATACCTCGCAGATTGCAAGTCAAGGCTCCCATTGATGCTTCTCTTGCACGTTTTGGGTCTTCGGTGACCTCAAGAATAACGTCCACTGTGAAGAAAATCCTCTCTAGTCGCATATCGACATTTTCGGTATCAATTCGGATGCATCTTTCTCTTTCAGTAGCCACTCTTCCTCGGCTCGACTCAATCAGTGCAGCGGAACATGTTGGGATGCAGAAGATAATTATGTAGAAGAAAACATCGATACGAATAGTGTTGGGCATCTGACTCAAGCATACAAAAATGACCAAATCAAGGATTCCAGGGGCTATTCAGTCAAATAAAATGCCATGGAGGGTGATTCAACCCTAGGCATTCTCCATTGACAAAACACGAAGGCAATTCAACCTTGGGCATCCTCCATTGACAAAAATCGAGGGTGATTCAACCCTGGGCATCCTCCCTTAACCAAAATCGAGAGCGATTCAACCATCAACATCCTCCATTACTCAAATTCTGGGGCGATGGAAGTATTTACCACAATGTTTACCATAAATCATGCGCAAAGTGGGTATCAGGGATATATGTGAGCAGGCGAAGTGGATATTTGGGATATATGTGAGTGGGTGATTATGTCTTTCGCTATTATTTTTTTAATAATTTTTTTTCGAAATTCAAGAAGTTTGTCGAATTTCAGACGAACTGTCATTGAATTTCAAACGAACATGTTCGCCGCAAAACCTACAAGGCGTAAAGTCAAAAATTCGACGACTCTACAAGATAAAAAAAAAAATTCGCAACTTACAGTACTTTTCAACGTTGCAATCCGACACAATCGTACTTTACGTCGGATGTCGTCGGATTCTGTCGTCAAATTTTGGGCTCAAATGTTGTTGTGAATTATGCCAATATTACAAAGGGATTCATGTGCTTTCTAAAGCAAGACACCCCACTCTTGTGGGATGAATCTGCACAACAGTCATTTGACGCATTAAATAAATCACTTATGTCAGCTCCTCTCTTGTGTTCACCAGACTATACTAGAGATTTTATACTGTATCTAACTGCATACAAGTCCACGATAGGAGTGGTTTTAGTTCAGGAAGATGAAAATTTCCAAGAACACATTTTCTATCATCTTAATCAGACGTTAGCAAGTCCTAAACTAAGGTATTCTCATGTCAAGAAGTTGGCCTTGGCAATAGCCTATGCCATTCAGATATTTAGACGCTACTTCTTGCTAAGGACAACCACATTAGTTGTGGATGTCAATCCTTTCCAGTATGTTTTATATCAACGAATAATTGGGGGGGGAATTCAACAAATGGATTGTCATTCTCCCAGAGTTTGACCTAAATTTCTAGTCCTCCAAGTCTAAAAAATCCTTAGTGTTCACAAAAATGATCTCAGAATTCCTAACGGAAGAGATGATAGTGGTAGAAGATGAATCATTCCCGGATGAGTACATATTATTGAATTCAAATTCTAATCCATGGTACGTATATATCTATGTGTATCTCCATACCTTGAAGTGTCCGATGACCTTCTCGCGGGAAAATCGATGCAAATTAAGAGTGAACGCAAAAAACTACCTCATCATCAATGATAACCTATATAGAAGAGGGGTAGACTCTATTTTGTGTTGATGCCTCACCCACGACGAGGCGAATCATGTCCTGAATGATTCCCATAGCAGATCGTGTGGGGGTCATTTATATGGGTTAGTGACGACCCAGAAGATCCTACGTGTCAATTATTTTTGGCCCGCTATTTTTAAATATTGTGTGGAAGTTGTAAAGTGTTGTCATCCTTGTCAGCTCTATACTAGGAAAATGTGGTCACACCCTACTCCTTTCTTTCCCATCATAGAGGTGGGGGTTGATTTCATGACATGCAACCCAGTATCTTCTGGGGGGAACAAGTATATCATTGTCATTGTAGACTACTTTATGAAGTGCAAAGAGGAAATGCCTACCTTTAAGGCATATGGAGAAACGACAATGTATTTCTTCTTTAACCAGATTATTGTTAGGTTTGGAATCCCAAAGCAGATTGTCACTAACCATGGAAATCAATTCCAAAAAAACATGATTACTGAACTAACCATGGTTCTAGGATTTAGGCAAGATCACTCGTCTTCCTTTTACCCTCGAGCAAATGGACAAGTAGAGACAGTTAATAAAACCTTGAAAACCATTCTTAAGTGCACAATCAATGCAAGTTGGTCAAATTGGAATATCATGATGTATCCTGCACTTTGGACGTACTAGACCAATGTCAAGACTACCATAGGATTCTCTCCTTTCCATCTCATTCGCAGGGTAGAAGCAGTTACTTTGATTGAATGTAAAATACCTTCATTGAAGATTGCCATCCATGTTCTCCTTGACACTACAAATCTTGAAGAACATTTTTTTGCATTTAGAGAACTTACATGAGTGGCACGGAGATTCGCTCACATCAAATGAGGCACATAAGAACCAGGTCAAGAACCAGTACGATAAAGCCATGAAACCTAGGGTTTTCTCGTAATGAGAACTTGTCTTTCTGTGGGATCAAGACAAGGAACCCATGGGGGCAGGTAAATTTAAATCAATGTGGTTGGGCCCATACATGGTTTCTAAAGTTTTAAAGAAGGGAGTGTACAAATTGATATATTATGATGGCAACAAGTTGTCGAAGCCCCAAAACAGGATCTACTTGAAAAAGCATTATGTTTAAGCATGTGGCTTTTTCTTGTATTTTTATTGTCTATTTTTGTACAACAATGGTTACTGGTTAGTGTTTCTTATATAGTTTTCTTTTGTTTCATATGTCGTCCAAATGGTTTGTAGGGTTCACTGATGGCACCATCTGTCACACCTGCAATCTAGCTTCAACTGCATGGGTCATTTATTCACCCATAAGATAGTTGGTTGCCTCAGGTGGCGCATGCCTAGGTCCTACAACTAATAATGTAGTTGAGTATAGTGCAGTCATTGAGCTTCTATGGGATGCTATTTTTCATGGTATCATCCGCCCGAAAATCAGGCTTGACTCCCAGTTAGTTGTCTCTCGGCTTAATGGTAATTTTTAGGTGAGACACCCTACTTTATTATGTCGATTTTTTAAAAGTTAGGTTGCTTGAAAGAAGTTTTGATCACATTGCATATCATCACATTTTGAGAAATAAAAATATAATTATTGATGCATTTGCAAACTATATACTAGACTGGAATTTGTCACATTCACTGTAAAATCAAATTACATAGACACATTTGTAACACATGTAGATAACTAGGTATGTGTGTGTGTGTGTGTGTGTGTGTAAAATATGTTCATAATAACATCAAATTTGATCTGAATATCCTGTCATAAGTACATCAAAATACAAAAATAGGATCGAAATTCATAATATGCCTAGATCTAGGGGTTCTCCTCAGCCTCCTCGGTTGCGGTTGCCTCTACAACCTCCCGATAACATAATATTGTCTGGTTTACCCTTCGAAGAAGGCATAACCATGACGAAGGAACTCCAACTACATGTTGTTGCATCTCCATGGGGATCCTCTCCATCCGCAAGGTGGGCACATCATGGGTAAGCCTGGCCAGCTTCCTCTCTACAACATGAAGCATAGCTTCATCACCTCCAATCTCCATCGCTCGCATGAAGGTCCTGGGGTGTTCTTCGGGCTGGACTGGCCATATATCTGCATACCATTAAAAACATGTCAAACTCAAGTACATATGTATATAAAAATTTATGAATAAAATCATAAAAAACAAATAATCAAAAATTAAAAATTCGTACCCATCTCTCCCCATGCTCCTCCAGGAGGAAGGATGAGCTCTAGATCACCTCTAAAATCCAAATCTGCATAAGGGAACTACTCTAGTGAAGGAACTTGTCTGCTCCACGAGGAGTAGAAGTCGTCATCATACCTACTCTCGAATCCACCTCCACCATCTTGTTGTAGAAATATGCCACCCTACCGCATGATTCTAGGCTCATGGAATGGGCATGGTGGTAAAGTAACTGCGGGACTAAGAACATGAACTCTCTCAAAGAAGAACAAGACCAATATAATCACATATCCAAAGTTATTCTTCCTACCTCTCTTGGAATCAGACAGTTGTTTCTTCATAATCAGGAGTAGTCCTGAGCACCAATCATACAATAAACCCCGTAGACACTCTACCTCTATGTGCATGTGTGTCCACGCTGCTAAGTGTAAAGCATAATATCCCGCAACTCTGACTACAGTGCTCACTAATACTTTCAGTAGAAATCTAGTGATCTGACTAATCAGGATTTAAGTCCCCGATTTCTGAGTCGTGGGTAGGAAATAAGTGTTGATATAATATTGGACACTCAGAGGGTCACCTCCTCGTCCAGTTCCCTCCATGTTCATAGGTGCTCCCTTGTGCGATAATATCATGATAAAATATATGTCTTCTACATTCAATTCCAAGGTTTCCCCTTGGAGGTCAAACCAGTCGAGCCCATGGTCCCATAAACTCACCAATGTCTCAAATAAGTTGAACTGTGCATTGTTCGACATACGGTAAAATTTTAGAATACCACATCTTCGTAAATCATTTAACGTCTCAGGATCCGCCATTTCAAGGTGATCCATATCTTCATGCTCCTTTTCTCTCCATTCCAAGACCATGGTGACCTGCCCAAAACATTTTTTTTCATTAGATTTTGTATAAAACCCATTCACGCAGTAACCGTGACTGTCTAGTTGTAAGTTCATGATCCATTCATGGGTTGTCCTACTACAAACCCACGGTTAAAACATGAAATTACGGGTACAAAGAAAGGCTACCCGCAGTTACCATCTGGTTCCTTTAGGACTTGCCTTAAAACCATTTCTGGACCATCAAAATTAAAATTGGAATGCATGAAATTAAAGAGGAGGGAGAGAGGAAGTACCACGGGNGGGGTTTCAACAAAAAGAGTTTGGGTCAATATCTCTCAAAATTAAGGGTATTCTTTAATATCCCACGATCGCACATGCTATGTGATAGGTTCACTAAGTGAAGTCCCTGTGGGAAGTACCTACACTTCGCGTATTCAAAAGTCGTCCACCATATTGCCCATAATGATCAATCAAAGGAAGGAGGTAAAATGGATAAAATTGGTAAAAAGACTCAAAATTGTATGTTTTATTTTGATTTTGAACTATTTATAGTAAAAATTGAAATTTTTACCCACTTTGTATAATTTAAAATCACTTTTATGTTTTCGAACTAATACCATGTGTCTTTACCTAACTGTTACAGGTCCTGGTTGATTCAAAATACATTTTCCTTTGCATTTAAGGTAGGATTTGGACCCTACAACATAATTTTGTACTTATACCACGTCCTCTGTCGAACCTTAGGATCTGTTTTCATCCATGGACTACGATGTATAGCCACTCTGCACCTTGCAAATTCGTTATTCTTCTGTGTATAGGGCCTCCTTTACATGGGAAACCTTATTTAGAACACGTGCTTCTCTTTTGGTGCCCATGATGTTGTTATGCTAGGTTGCAGCAGCCTTTGTAGCCATTTTTCTATCAAAATGAGCCTCATTTTGCATCTTTTACCAAGCTACCCTTGAAAACAAGGCTCCCGCCATTATGGAGTTATCTTTAGGCCCTGGACTGACTCATTAAAATTGAATGAACAGTTGAGTAAACTTGTTCATTCAGACTCGTTAAGGTAAAATGAACGATCATCCACATCGGTGATAGGTTGTCGCTTTTTTTGACCATGTGGATTATTAACGAAAAAGGAATACTCTAGTTTCTTCGGAATCTAGAAGAGTATCTTTAGGAGTAGGGTTATCTCTTTTTCGGACCTGAAGGACTAAACTTATGAAAAAGGAACCTTTTCAAGCTTACTTTTCTCTTTTTTGTGCTCTATACCTAAACATGAAAAATATTTTGAGCGTACTTTATGTATTTGTCATGTTCGCTAAACTCTAACAAAAAAGCATCGAGTTTGTTGTTGTTAATCCCATTCTCGTAAATAAATGGAACTTTTCAAGTGATATTTCCTTCCTTCACACTTGTTAAGCTCAGGCTATATGATGCTTTTGAAGGTGCATCGGTTGGGTGATAGTTTATCCCTTTCTTGGACCTTGCCAACTAAGTACGAAAAAGGTATACCTTAGTTCTTTGAAAGCTAAGAGAGTTTTCCTGTGTATTTTTTTTTACTTTTTCGGACTCGAGAGACTAAATTTATGAAAAATCCCCCCCCTAGAGTCTTCTTTGGAGTTTTCAAACTCTCAAAACTATGAAAACACCAACAACCATTTACTAATTCGGTTTCATAAAATCCACATATCAATGATCTATCAAGAATTATTCTCTCTTTTCTTCAAACTTGCAAAAAATGAATAAGGACTCAAGTTGACTTTATTGGACTCATTAGAACTTAAAAGAAAGGAAAGGAAGAATAACACTCTTTGGGTTATAAGTAATGGCAACATGTCATCCTTGAACAAAGCACTCTTTGAACTTCTCGATACTCTTGTCTCAGTTTTCCACTTCCATTTCAGCTATCACTTCGATTTATTACTCCTTCACTTGTCCTTTATACATGGGGAATATTTTCATGTCTCCTACATGACAGATAATTCTAGTTGTACCATCTAAAAGTCTAAAGTTTCCTTGGGTCATCTCTATGTCGTGCTCATTGTTCAAGGATATTTACCTATGTATGGTCATCCTAATTCCTATCATCTTCATCCCTGAGAATTCCTTGTGTATACCTTCCATCATCTAGTCTTCATGTTACTCTTGTGATCTTTTGAAGGATCCATTGCCTTCCTCCTCGCACTATGACTTACGATCAGTACCTCCTGAAGAAGAAGACCTAGAGTTTTGAAGATGGTACCTTAGGATTTATTACTCACATTGATGAATTCCTTTGCTTCAGTTGTCATCATCACTTAGTTACTGACATTTTGATGGATTCCCTCCATGTTCGAATTCAGCTCACATATTCACATGGTAGGAATCATACTAGTTTATATGGATTTGGACGAAGACCTTAGGTTACAACCTCTATAACCTAAGTTGTGCAAGATGGTGTTGTGCTCTGTGACACTATTTCCATCGTTTCAAAACTCATCATTGTAGTATTTTGGCTTAGATCCATCATTGTAAAACATGTCTGACCTTGTTTCCCATACTATATGATGTAATCTGATATTGTAAACGATCTAGTGTTCCACTCTATTGAACATGGAATCCTCAGTTACGATTTTGTACATGACTTTGATATGTCTATTTCAGGTACCTCTCTGCGACCTTGATAACTAAGTTTCTCAAAGATAAAATATTTGTAATGTATTTCGGCCATCACTTCCCCCTGACCTCACACATTAGGGGGCATCTGTTATACAGTGAAATGGCACTTCTCCATCTGAGTACTGACACTGAGCAAGTCAGTACACAAAAAGAAATCATGGATAAAAGTTTCCAAAAACCTATAAATGAACATGAGCCTTGATACACGTTATTCCTTCTAGTCTTTCCCATGTTTTTAAGTGCATTTGTCTTGTAATCGTGACCCTTTCCATTGCATCTCACGATTCATTCGTGGGTAGCAAGTTATGCAACCCGCGGTTAAATGATCATGGTATCTATTCGTGGGTTTCCTTCACAAAAGTCACGGTTCATTCGTGACCTGGTAGTATATGCACCCGCAGTTACATTAAGACAAAAATTAAAAAATTAAAACATGATCAGTCAAGGACAGTTGGGTTCGAAATCATAACGTCCCCAACCTCCCTAACCATCCTAACCTTCGTAATTCCCCCTTATCACCATGTATAAATAAAGGGGAGGGGTTGAGGATGGGGGAGGCAAGTTTTAGAGCAAGGTTATGCTGGAGGAAATACCTAGGAGATTTGGATCAAGAGAACTCAATTCTTGGTCAATAGAGGAGGGCTTGTCTCAGATAGAGGTTGTATCAATCCTTGCTTATGAATAAAGACTGATGTTATTCCACATTGTGTATTGATGTTCTTATTTGTTGTGATGTATGAAAATTGTTTCCATCTTTATTATATGCAATATGTAATATTCCATTCATCTTCATACAACAATTAAGATTTGTGTACTAGATTTCAATCTCTTTTGCAGGTGTTGATCATCTTAAAGCTTCTGTAGCATTTGGAGTGAAGGTTTAAAGCTAGGACCAGCCTTCATAAATAAGGTGTATCTGCTTTCTGCCATATTTCTCTCTCAAATTTCTAGATAGTTGTACGTCTGCAAGTTTGATATGTGGTATGTTGATGACCCCATACCCTTGTGTCATATGGTAGAGTTTCCTTGAACAACAATGCTTCTGAAGTTGTCAGAACATGACGCCAAAGAAAAACATATTGAACTTTGTCACAATATCATTCTGTCTACACCATCGAGTCCAAGGAAATTTGATTGTCGCGTTCATATCTTGTTTTGCCTCTTCGGCACATTTGCCAAGTCATGTCATATGCATCGTCATGTCATAATCGAGTTGAATTTCGGTAAATGGACATTTCTCACCAAATACCTTGTCATGTCATGGGATATATGCCATTTCATTCAACTCATCATGCTAATTGTGTTAGTATTTTGTTTGGAAAAATATGTCGTCATATGGCCCTTTCGGCAGTCAGTCGAAGTTTTGACAAGTTAGAGTCTTTTGAATCTCATATGTTTAAGTCCACCTATTTTTTGTCTCGTGATAAATTCGCTTGTCTTGTCAATGGATGTCAACTTATCACATCTATATCCAGAAAGTTTCATCTATCCCCTAGCCACTCCCCTTATAGAAAGGATCCAATGGCCTCTTTTTGTAAGCTAAAAAATACTCCCCCTTTCTCTCTTAGTCTCCCATTACCAAAGAAGATATTAAAAATCATTTTTCTAAACCTATTTCACTCCTAAATTATATTATATAAAAAAAACCTTCTTTATCCCCATTAATATAAAATTAAAAGGGCCTTCCTTTCCCAAATTCAAATCATAAGAAAGGATCCAACCTTTTCTCCTAAGTTCCATGTCCAATTTTTAATTCCCTCCTAAACCCCTAAAGGTTATACTATGTCCCATTCTCGAGTTAAATATATGTTAATTAATTCCAACATTAAAATTTTCAACCACGGCGTAGACTTCGAGGTGCAAGCACAGTATATGCATGACTAGATCCTAATCTAATTTAATTTAAAAACGAATGTCGGTAAACATACTTCAAATGTGATAGATGAAACAAGCAAAACTCAATTGATTGGAAATAAGCAAACATGTGATACCCATTCCTATAAGTTAGACTTTGATCTTCCTTTGGTGATTAAAATTATTAATTTGTAAATAAGAAGCCAAAAAATTAAATTACTCTACAAAAATTAAACACTCATTAAATCAAATGAAAACCACTAATCTATCTCTAGAAAATACTTTAATGTAAACAGTAATTCTAACCATAAACCATTAAGGATATTAAATATAGATTCCACCCTTTTTTTATAAAAAAATGTTAAATGAGGGTCTTGTTGTATCAGATGATTAAAGGTAGTTTCAATAGTTAAAATATCATAATATAGTTTTTAAATACATGCTTACAGTGCCATCTCGAAGATTCTAATTTATATTTAAAGTGTAAGGAATAAAATCAAACCAAGGTAGCAAATAAAACCAAATGCAAGAAATGAATTGAAATAACAATGCAAGAACTTAAGTGGCACAAGATAAAAAACTAATATGAGAAATCTACTACAAAGTCAAAAAGCATAAATAAAACTTGTTACCTCAAGGATTCCTAAAGAAAGTGAATTGCCAACTTGAATCAAAATACATAGAGAGTAAGAGAGAACTTAAATACAAGTGATGAAAATAAAAACCAACTTACATAAAGCCACAATGTTAACTATAAAATTTGGGTCCTTATCCTCAATGTTTAAAAATGTAGTAGCACATAAATCTAAGCTATAATTATACAAATTGATCTATATGATTTCATATCATGCAAGGGAAAAGAAGAAAGAAACTTAATTCTATGATGATATTCTGAACGAACCTCAATGTGACTACCAATCTATGAAGTCAAATCCAGAATTATCTTACAAAAGTAAGATATAGTTTTCCTTTCATATATATATTTTTTAACAAATCTTAGTGAACAATATCTACAAAATCAAGTGAAATATGAGCAATGAAATAAACACAAGTAACAACAAATAAGACGTACATAAACTAGTTTCGAATATGAAAAAAAAAACAATAATGCACATATGCCACAACCATAAACAATTAGATAACATAGCATGACTCTCAAAACTATCATAACAACATTGTATCAAAAATAGGTAAGTTCCGTTTGAATTGGATCACTTAGTTTTGATGATAAGGAGAATAAACATAAAAGAGTAACATGATGAATAATCCTAATGAACCATGTGTTAATTTTTTTATTTTATTTTAATTTGGATTCAAATAAAAATCTGAAAATTTTGTTAACAAATATCCAATCGTATCTCTCAAACCTATTTGAATTTTCAAAAACCTCTTCTTCATTGGCTAAATGGGCATATTCTACAGGCGAGTTTTTGACAGATTTCAAAAATTCCTCACCGTTTGCTCCGAAATCAAGCCCTAAGTTTGTTGTCAAACTTTAACTAGCTTACTTCATGCTTACGGCCATCCTTAACAAACATGTACGTTCAAGCCATCCAACTTATTAACAGCGAAGTCAACGGTTAGATAACTTGAACATACATGTTTTTTAAGCTCAGGTCATACTTACTTGCAAAGATCTAAATGTGCATAAGCTTCATTCACATTAATAATGTTTTTTTCAAAATACATATGCCCATTTGTCAAGTAAGGATGGAGACATGAATGGTGCAGAAAGGAGTGACTGGTACCTAAACTGCTATTACTGAAATCGGTACAGGAACATATTGCTTGGCCACAAAAACAGTGTTAAACCCTTATTAATAAAAGAATGATAAAAACATCTTTAATCGTTAAAAGAAAACATATTAATCGACCACAAGGTAGAAGACATGTATTTATCAGTAATCGGTGGTATAATGGTTGTGGATCATGAAGACAATGCCAGAAAATGGCTTTATGGCTTTAAAGATAGTGATCTTATATGAATGGAAAATATGTTAAAAGTCGAGCCCAACACCCATCAAAAGGGCGTATGCTAATAAAGTTTTCTCTTGATTATATTTTCTCAAAATATGAAGGTGTTAGTGGTTGAGCCTCCATTTTGGGTATCAACGTAACAAAGTCCTTAAAAAAAAGAGGGAACGTGTATGTACACTAGCCAACTAATGGTATAATGGTATAGTAAGTTCAATGCTGACTTATCGAAAGAAGTGTTAAAGAAAACAATGGAATAGATAAAAGCATTATGGTTTTATTGATTTATTTTCAAATGTATTTATAGGATTACATAACTGCAAAACCTTGGATAAATATCATGGGTCATCAAATACTATGGGTCGCTAATTCTAGGTAATATGACCAATTCAACTAGTCAACTAACTAACTAATTAATGCAATATTCATAGTGGCTCGTTGAAATTACAGTTCTTAACACACCCCCTTGATCTCAACTCGGACAATACTTTCAGCACTATCAATGCAAAAAGATGTCTACTGGTCTATGCCTCAGCTAGGCTTACATTTCACTTAAAAAACTTCATCTTCACTTTTTTCTAAAGTGTACTTGAACTTCTTCTTCTTTGTCTTCTGGATCTTGATGCTAATTAGTTGTTCTTCTTCAGCTTCTGGAACATAGTGCAAGTCTTCTTCTCTTGTTTCAACATTATTTTTTTGGTTGTGATCTTTACGTGCACACTGAAAAAATTTTGTCAGAAAAAATATGAATATATTTCAGCTCTTCTTGGAGAGCATTCACATCTTGGTGTTGCTCATCAATGGCAGCTACTTCACTATTGACTTCTTCATTTTTTTGTGCACAATGTGCATCCTTCATTGCTTCTTCAAAAATTGTGAACTGAGAAGAAAACAAAGCATATTGTAAATGCTCATCACTAATAGGAGTCTGCTCATATATCTCCCTCAAACTTCTGGTTTTCTGGTTTTGGGGTGGACTGCATGTTGTTGTTTCTTTTGTGCTACTGTCAAGTGGTTGTTGCTCATTTTCAGCAATTGTTGCAGCTTTTATGCTACTATCAACTGTCTCTTGCTCTGAGAGACTATCACTCACATCACTGAATACTGTTACATTAGCAGGTTTGTGTTCATAGTCATTAACAAACACAACAATCTTTGTTGGGATTACATGATCATTGGCTACCTCATAGACACAGTCACTGTCTTCTACTTCAGTGTGGGATTCCTGGTGCTCTGTGTGACTTGCAAAGTCATCTTCCTCTACAATCGGTTCCTTGCTAAACACTTCTTTCAGTGTATCACATGCTCTCTTTGGAGTATCAGCTTCTACAATGTAATGAAATAAGGAATATTCTATACTGTCTTGTATGAGACATAAGGAAACAACTTGCCTTCTTTCTTTTTCGAACTCTGCCAAAGCATTAAACTTTTCTGGATCAATGGGATCCTGTTCAACTAAGAAATGCCACAAATCTTGTAATTTTAACAAATTACTTACTTTGATTGCCCATACATCATAATCATCTCCATCAAATGTTTGCCATAAACCTTCTGGTGTTAAGAGATTTCTTACCTCATCGATTTCTTCTGGTATGCTTCTGGTAGCACCATCTTCAAGAAATGATCTTTTTGTCTAGATCACAACCTCCAATAAGATTGGATCTATTGGTGTGTGTGCTTTCCACTTTGTGAAAAGGCTTACTCAAGAGATAAAAATAAAAGAAAAAAAAATACACCTAATTCCTCGCTGTGTTCAGGCTTCAATGGCAACCTCCTTGTGTGTGTGCTTTCCACTATGTGAAAAGGCTTACCTAGACACAAATCACATCACAGATGAGGCCGTAAGCTCTGATACCATGTTAAAGAGAACAATGGAAGACAAAGAAGCAATATAGGCGTATTGATCCCCCTTCTCAATATTAGGCAAATGTATTTATAGGATTACATAACAACAAAACCATGGATAAATATCATGGATCATCAAATACTATGGGCCACTAATTCTGGGTAATGTGACCAATTGAACTAATCAATTAACTAACTAATTAATGCACTATTCATAATGGTTACAATTCTTAACAAAGAAAGGCTTATTTAATAAGAAGCCATGTATAGAATTGTTTTAAACGTTCACGCATCACAGGGAATCATTCATTGGCATACGTTACCAAGCAGTAGTAGAGCAGTGCTGGCCCAAAAGTCGATCGACAAATGCCTGACCCTAAAGTCGACAAACATCCAACAACACAGTAGTTCCCATGCATCACTTGGCAAGTCGGTGGAGAGGACCGTTTTGGTTCACAGAGTTAGCTCGACACTTAAACCCTAGCTGCATAGGGTCGTCTTAACAAAACACAAAGAGAATGCTCAACACCACAACCGGAAGAGAGCAGATCCCACATGACAGAGAAGCAGGTAAAGGATAATAACAACAGACTCGCAGGAATTCAAGGGCAATGCTGAGAGAACGCAAGCGGTAGCAGTATGGCCAAGCAAGTCCACGTGAAAACAAAACGTAAATCATAATAAACACTAAGAAATACACGCACAGGTGGTGTTGTTGAGCACCAATAGTATGACAGAATAATCTTTTTAAAGGGGATCCCAAACCCTAATGTCGACGGATGGCCTGGAACATCCACTGTACATTTGATATTTGATGGTGGTTTGTTTCCCATGAACACCAGCAGCTCCACTGAACAAACACAAAGCAACAGCAGGTCCGATTCATAACGCATACTTGAAAATCACATATGAGTTAACACAGGACCCTCGCGCCGATGCTCATTTTTATTAAATTTGATGATGTCGCTATACTGTGAATCCCATTATGTGCAACTTCTAGGGAATCAACACCAGTCAACTTCAGGAGCGTCCACAATAATAGATGTTTATCAGTACATTCTGGTTAAAGATCTATAGCACGTAGGTTAGCAAGCATAATACAATGAGCACAAGTTGGCCACGCAGTTTTCGATCGTTGGCTGATGTATTTCTTGTGTATTGACAAAGGTGGGGATGATTGTTTCCTTCTTATAACTCTTTAAACCCCACCAAAAGTCGCTAAGAGATTTGTAATTCAAGAGGGGTAATGGTCATCATTCGACCAAATTTCAAGTAAATTGGGAAATCTCTCTGTAGTAGTTCAAAACCTATCATCCCATGAGATTCATGGCCCGATCTCTCAAATGATTGAAAAAGCAATGTTTATCAAACCATATGAAATATCTCGGTTGGTGAAAAACATTTATGGATAAACTATTGGTGGTCATGGCTGAGACAGTTTTCGTTGTTTTTAGTCCATGCATATGAGGTATAATATTAATATAAGACAAGAAAATGAAGCAAATATTGCATTCCCTTATGTGCCTATTAGTATACTCGGTTCATAGACATTCTCAAAATGGTCAAGCTCCCATAGGTTGTATTTGCTCTATCTGCAAGAGGGTGGATGTCAGCTACTTGTGGTATTCCCTCTTCATGACGCAGTTGAAAAACCAAACGTTGTTGCAATGCTTGAGTTCCGAGGGAGCCTGAAGACTTTGCATACCCATCATGTAGCCTTTAAAAGCAAGACGAAGGCACCACACCAAGGTGATATAGGAAGCAGGTGCAACTAGGTTTTGCACTATTTATTTTCCTTTCTATACTCAGTTGTTCATGACCTTAACAAGCAACGATCGTAGGTAATACTATGTTTCAAGGTCTTCATGTGTATAGATAATAATAAAAAACGTGTGAGATTTTTTTTTTAATATCTAGTTATTTAGTGTGCAACTTAATATTAAGCATTAGTGTGGCTTGCCAAAAATTGACATAGACAATTGGTACCTAGAACGAGATGGCAATTCACTTTTAATATATGGATGCACATTGTATGCTGTAGATAAAGGATACACATTGTATGCTATAGATAAATGCATCGTTGTGTCATTTTAATGTAAAGCATCGATGTTAATATTTATTAAAGATGCCAATGGTTTGTATTATTGTGGATCGCACTATGTAAACATCTTCTAAAACCTATGCCCCTTCACATTTGTTTTAGTTATAATAAATTTTCATTAAAAGATTTGTTATCATAGGTTTTAGAGTATGTTTTTTTGAATTATTTTGCTCAATCTTGTAACACTAAAAACCCTTTCTAAAAGATGTTTTCCTTGTAGTGGTCTTTTATATTTAACTTATTGATAGGCTAAAAATATGGACACATGCACCAAGTGCCTTCCTTTTTCAATACCATAACCACCACTAAGGAATAAGGGCTCGTATTGGAATGAATCATGCCAATGTCTAGCAACTCCTAAATGATCTTTATTTCATTTTATCTTCTTTATTTCATTATTTTGGTCAGTGGGTTGACTTCTTTGCATTATTCAAATACCATGGCCATGCTCCCCATGGGGCGGTGGTAAACTCTTGGATGTTTCGAAAACCAGTTTATGTTTGGAGAGAACCAAATGCAAATCATGGTGAATTTATTATGGTGGTGTGTACACCACTTGAATAGAATTGAGTTGTGCAATAATGCCTCAGTGGCCTTTCTTTAATAAATTCTCTACTTAGTGAGAGGTGATCATTTTTGAAGAACCTAAAGTAATTCCATAGATGTTGTTTGTACCCTTCCTTAGTAACGATGATATATAGATCCTTGAAATCTATGGTGACCAGTATGAAAGTTCTTATCCCTTATGCCTTTATCATTACATCACAACCACACATTTCAATCGATAACATGTGTGTTTTAAGATGGTAGTCACCCATTTGGAGTTTCACATTTTCATATTAACCCCCACAATTCATCATATCACCATTTTCTATCATAGTTTAGAAATTTGGTATAGGTCAAACATAGAAATAGGTTTTTTTTGTAGATTATATTGTGATCATATCCAAGCATCTTAATGGCCCATTTATGTTGCTCCATGGATGACAAAATGTGTTCCCAAAAATACTTCAAGTTGTCGTCATTTATTTTGAAACCCTTCCCTAGGAGATGTTGTTGTCATGTGTTGACTACATGTAGGATGGCCATCATTTCTTCATTTCTTCCATTATCAAATGTTCTTTATGTTCCTTTTCATTGTTAGAGTATATAATAATGTCATCTAGAAAAACTAGAACAAACCTATCCAAATACCTACAGAAAACACTATTCATGAGACACATGAATGTAGTTGGTGCATTGGTGAGACCAAACAACACCACCACATACTCATAGTTCCCATACTTTGTTCTATATGTTGTCTTGCGAATGTCTTCTTCCATTAATCTCACTTGATGGTAACCATACCTCAAGTCAATCATTCAAAATACATTTTCCCCTCTCATTTGATCAAAAATATCATCAATTCAAGGCAATGGATATTTGTTCTTCGTAGTAACTTTGTTCAACTATATATAACGAATACATAACCTAAGTGTTCCATCTTTCTTCTTCACAAATATGACATATTCTCCCCTATGGAGGCACACGTAGCGTAATGTACTTCTTTTCCAGCAAATCTTGCAATTAGATTTTCAGCTCTCATAATTCTAGTGTACTCATCATGTAGGGTGTCTTGGAAACTAGTGCAACTCATGGCACAATATTTATTGTAAAATTGATGTCCCTCTTTGGAGGAAGTCCTGAAACTTCATCAACAAACACATCCTAGAATTCGTGTAGTACATGATAGTCTTCCAACTTAGGAATTTCATTTTCTATTTTCTCATAAACATGGGTTGCAGACAATTGGCAACCTTTCCTATATAAATTATTCAACTACATGGATAGAATATGCTTAATAGAAACTACCTTTGGCATACCCTTCACAACCATTGGGTTTCCTTATTCATCAATGCATTCAAAACTCTTGTTGTAGCAGTCAAGTTTAACTCTATGGGCCTCCAACCAATCCACTCCAATGAGGATATCATAGGAACTAAGTGGCAAAAAAATTATATTTGAAAAGTGGACGGTCCACCTATTTATTATGGACATTTCTCCGCCATTTCATTAACTTTCGTCTTGGTTTCAATGGGTAGTTGGACTAACCATGATTTACTGTCCTTTGATTTCTTAAAAGCACAAATATCAAAAATTTCATGAGTGATATAACTGTGAGTAGATCCGGGTTTAATCAAAATAGAAATAAACTGCTTATCAATATGGGCCCTCAACTTCAACAACAGTTGACAGATGGTTTTCTTGGCGGTCCTCTAGTTCTGCATAGATTCTAGGGGCGTTCCTTTCCAATTGACCCACAATTTCAAATTATTGGATGTTGTGAACATGCTTTTCACTCCCATGTCAATGTGGACAATTTATAAACATATGATCCTCTCCACATCGCCAACATTGAAGTGGATCTCTTGGATTCTCTCCCATCATCCTAGTTGGCTTAATAACACCCCGTGGTGGTTTCCTTGGCTCATTTCTAAATTGAGGAGGCTTGAACCCTTTCTTCCTTTGGTCAAACCTCTCATTTTTATTGTCCTTCCATTCCTTATGGAATTCTAGTTTGCTTTTGTTTTGATCATAACAATACGTGCCCTTTCTTATGGTCTCCTCTAGAGTTTGAGGTTCATCAAACTGAATTATGTCTTTATAGGACTTAGGTAGCCAACTTATAAATTGTTGAATTTTGACTTTTTCATCCCTGATATACTTTACATATCCCAGCAGCTCCAAGAACTTGCTGGCATATTCCTCCATGGTCGTTTGTCCCAATTTTAGCTCATGGAACTCTTTGATTTTTCCATCACAATACCTATCATAGAGGTACTTTTCTTTGAAGTAATTCTTGAATTGATTCCACACAATATTCCTATCACTGATCATTGTCACTTGCCTAAGGTGATCGCACCATATAGACACTCTTCCATTCATATTGAATATAGCTACTATTGCCTTCATATTTCTTGAGTAGTCTTGTACATGGAAATACTTCCTCATCCCAAGAAGCCAAGCCTTAGTTTATTGACTAGATTTTACTTCACCATCAAAACTAAGAGTTTTAGACTTCATAACTTCTTCATGTGAGCTATTCTTGAAAGACCTCTTCCTCTTATTTCTATGAGATGAAGAGATTGAAAATTCAATGTAGTCTTTGGAGTCAAATGACTCACTAGAAGATATTTCTAGAGTAGATGGCCTATCTCTAGAAATCATTTTTGAACTATGGGATCTCTTGTGGGAATGCCCCCTTGAGCTACTCCCACTCTTTTCCTATTTTTTTAATCTTCCCCATGGTTAATCTTCCTCTGAATGTATGTCAAACATTGAAGCATGGCTGCAATTAGTTGATTATTTTATTCTTGAGCTCTAAGCGGCATGTCATTGTCTTCTCTACAACTCTATGGTTCCACCCTTACACCCATCATGGTTTCTGTGATGTGTGAGGAGATACTTGGTTTCTTCTACCATTAGATTATGCCTCTGCATTCTCAGCCCGTATGTTCTCGCACATTGCATCTACTTCATCCCTATAGGGGTCCAACGCATATTTGATGATGAATATCTTCTTGTCCCAACCAAGACAAAAAATTTCTCAACTGCATTATATTGAATGTTGACCCTTAATTGTCCCTATTTAGATTATGAATCTGCAAAAGTGTTCATAGACACATTTGTTAGCTGCATTTTATCCTCAAAAATATATATATAATTATTTTTCATGCATTCTAGGAAAAAACATATTGTCGATTTCTATTAAATCACAGAAATATCTGAATTACCCCCTTTATAATTCACAACTTGCCCAATTTTACATTGTTCTCAAAGCCACGATTAAACTCAATAACCAACTTTGTACATTAAAAAGCGGGGGGGGGCGGGGGTGTCAATGGGGATTTCCCCCTTGCGATATCCCTACACCATTACAAGATGTTGGAAGGGGTTTGGGGTAAGTGAGTTGCGCAACGTCACGAAGGCTATGCAAGCTCACGCGACACCGTGCAAGCTAAAGATAGTGTGACGGGCATAAAACAACCCGCTTTTGAATATTTTATGCATATTTTTGTATCGGTTGACCACATTTGGTGGATATAGGTCATTAGTGGTTAAATCAGTTAGGAGTTAGTTAGAAGTGGACCTTGAATGTAAAGGCGCAAGCCTATATATAGATTAGAATTGCAATTGGAAAAGAGATAGATATGGAATTACATTGGAGAGATGTGTATGAGACGAGACTGAAGGGAGAGATTAAGTATTTTGTGATCTATATGCGACTCTGTGGATCAATATTTCTCTAGCTACTTTTTTTGGATCTGTTGCGACAGAAGTAATATGTTATGACAAATATTGAGTTGAATCATTGTTGTCCTTGTTCCCTTTCATATGCTGTGATGTCTTTTTTTGTCTTTATATATTGCGATGGTTCTGTTTTATGAATGAGGAATGAAATACTGCTGCAATGAATAAACGATCTATCTTTATATACTGCAATGGTTCTGAATAAAGAATGTCATATTGCTGCGATGAATAGTTGAATGATGCGATCTGGGGGGTTGAATGGGTATTTCCCCCTTACATTATCCCTGCACCATTACAAGATGTTGGCAGGGGTTTGGGGTAAGTGAGCTGCGCAGCACCACAGAGGCTGTGCAAGCTCACGCGACACTGCGCAAGCCAAAGATAGTGCGACCGAAAGAAAACAACGTGCTTTTGAATATTTTATGCATATTTTTGTATCGGTTGACCACATTTGGTGGATATAGGTCATAGTAGTGGTTAAATCAGTTAGGAGTTAGTTAGAAGTGGACCATGAATGTAAAGGCACAAGCCTATATATAGATTAGAATTGCAATTGGAAAAGAGATAGATATGGAATTACATCGGAGAGATGTGTATGAGACGAGACTGAAGGGAGAGATTAAGTCTTTTGTGATCTGTATGCGACTCTGTGGATCAATCTTTCTCTCTCTATTTGTTTTGGATCTCTTGCGACAGAAGTAATATGATATGACGGATATTGAGCTGAATCATTGTTATCCTTGTTCCCTTTCATATGCTGCGATGTCTTTTTTTATCTTTATATACTGCGATGGTTATGTTTTATGAATAAGGAATGAAATATTGCTGCAATGAATAGACAATATATCTTTATATACTGTGATGGTTCTGAATAAAGAATGTCATATTATTGTGATGAATAGTTGAATCATGCGATCTGTTAGATAAGTGATTATAATAATAGATCTGTGATGAATGTTGTGATATTTGATAGATGGTTCTGCTAGATCTTATTGTTATGTTGAATCATTAATGCCCCGATCCTCCTCCTTACTGCCGGAAACGTGGTTCTGACAACTCTCCCTTGAACATCTCGGGTGAG